>CM067365.1:62161838-62174338 GCA_034401795.1 Chaetoderma sp. LZ-2023a
TTTAGCTTGAATGTTTTTATAACGACTACTATTTCCAATTCCTGAATTGAAATATCGGATAATGTATAATTTGTTTCCATTTCAAGCATTGGTAGTTGCGCCCCTTGGTCATCTACATTCGAAACTGATGAATTTCCAGTAGGGACGTGGGTTTTGATTTGATAGTTCATCTAGTAAGACGTCAGGAGATTCAATAAACTCTTGTTTTACTCTCTTTTCCATAGTGTTTACTTTGTTCCTTTGTGTCTTATATTTACACCAGTCACCTTGGTTCTGAGTCCATCGTGACTTTTTCGTTAGGCGGTTTCTTCATCGGAGTTCCCGCCTTAGAGAACTGTCAAACCATGCTTTGCCATTTGGCCTGATAGTGACTATTCTGCTAGGTATACATTTGGTTGCCATATCTAAAAATAGGGTGTTAAACAATTTACACATTTCATTAACATCATCGCACGTGGAAAAAAGAACTGCCCAAGGTGCATCATAGATTTCTTTATTCAATTTCTCAAAATATGCATTTTTGTAATTCGAAATTTTCCTCTTGAAAGTTCTTTTAATCTTTGAGTTTAGTTTGATGGCTGCATATGTCACTGCATGATCATTATATTTCATATACTCGTGCAACACACCAGACTCCACTTTCTCGATATTTCCGTAAGTTAGTATTGGATCAAGAAGTGTTGCAGTCCGGTGTGTTATGCTTGTTGGCTCCTTTTTTTACCAGTTTGAGATCATATAGTGTAATTACATCTTTAAGTTTGTGATAGTTTGAATTCAGTAAGTCATCATTTAGGTCACCTGCTATTAGCAAGGGAAGAGGTGTATCAAGAGCATTTCCAAATGCCTTTGATAAGTTAGAGCAAGAAATTTGCGGAGAATTTGGTGGTCGATAGAAGACCCCTACTAGAAAACAAACGTGACCATAGTTAATTTCGACAAATATATGTTCAATATTTCCCGATTTCCAGGTATGCACGCCTTTTGTAATTTTAAACATTCAAGACATAGATTAAGACACCCCCGTCATTAGCGTCAGGTGATCAGTCCTTTCTAATTGGTTCGTGGTAATTTTCTATTTTCAGGTCTTCATCAGATACTGAATTGTTTAGGTCGGTTTCCATAAAACAGACAATGTCGGAGTCATTTTAATTCTTCAATTTCAATTTATGTCTCATGCCATCTGTGTTTAAGTGAAATACACTTATAGTAGACCCACTTTGCGGACCAGGATTAGATTAAACATCTCCATATAATAACAAATTAATTTGATAAGGATTTGTATGGGTCAGGAAGAGGGGCAGTATGTAAACTTGTAAATTAAATTAGACTAGAATTTCAAACAGACGATGATTGACATTAATCTTCCGGGAAATGCTTTGATTCTCATATGTTTCTAGGATTAAGTAGATAGATAAGTTCTACCAAAGAACAAAGGGTTTTAAAGCGAGTATGCCTTTGACTCATCTATACACGACATGGACATGACAGTTTATGAAATGAACCCATGGCAGCTCTGTAGTGCGGAAGGTGACATCCCATTATGTGTTTGACAGCTAGAACAATTATATGGGGTCGCCATGGCTATATTAGAAAATACAGTTTATGCATTTTAACTGATATGCTTTTACTAAGATGTCACATAGATTCGGACTTTTCTTAAACGCAATTACTCGACGCTGGTTGAAGGGTTGTTTCAGTTTCTCCTGTAGGTTTTGATACTCATCTTTCAAGATTTTGGAAATTTCAACGTTTTTTCGAGTATAGGTCACAATGAATGGAATTTTGTCATGTTGATCCGATAAGGCTGGGTCGGATTTTATTCCCCTTGGCCAATGTGTTTCGAGTTCTTTAATCCAAACCGATTCTCGAAGTTTTCTTTGTTGATCAGTTTCCTCTGCCGTATCTGAAAGGGGTGCCTGTTCAATCGGCATAATTTCAAAGTCATAGGGACTAAATGGTCAGGAAGATTAAAATGTTCGGAAACATGTGTGTCTTCCTCTAGCCTAATATCTGAGAGGTGTCGAGTTGCCCGCCGTCTTAATGGACGATTGGTTTCGCCGACACACTGTTTTGGCACAGTTTGCATGAAATTAGATAAATAATATTTTCAGAGTCACAATAGGCTCGTGAAAGTATTCTGGCTTGGGAAAAATTCATCTAACTTGCACCTTTTCTTTTCACATTTGGGACATTCGCCTACACCTATAATCGGACGATTATTTGCGATTTTATGATTCCTTTAAAAGTATGCAACAGATGGAAAGATTTTTTGTGTATTTGCTGATGCGAATTGATTGGTTTGAAATACATTTTGTAGTCTAAGTAGCCAGTTGTTTCATACTTTAGACCTTTATACACAGTGTTGCCAGATCATGAAAATATCATCAAGGTAAATGAGGGTCTGTTTTGGACACTTTTCTAATGCTTCCTCCTCTCACTCTGCCACGTAAATATTGGCAAAACATGGGCTAAACCGGTTGCCTATATCGCAGCCGCAAATTTGTTGGTAAATTTCGCCATCGAATTCAAAATCATTGTCTCTAACAGAGCTATTACTTCTCTCTCTCTCTGTCCTGTTGGTATATGGGTAGTTCACGAATGCTTTACGGATATAATTTATACCTTTCTAGATGTCAATGTTTGTATACATAGCATCGACGTCAAGCATCACAAGGAATGAATTCAGAGGTATCCAGGTCGCAGAGACCTGGGATAAGAAGTCTTCCGTGATTTTCAAGAGGCTGGGGTGTCTCTTTGCTATTAGCTGTAGATGGTAATCGATGTACTCACTGATTCTGTAGCATTCTGAACCACAATCAGAGAATATAGGTCGCCCGGGTGGTCACATTGGGTCCAACATTGGGTCCAACCACGAATCTATGGGTTTATGAAATTTTGGCCAAAGATTCGAAATCCGTGATTTTGACTCAAGCTTAGCAAATAGAGAATTTCATTACATTTGCTGCAATTATTTTGCCACGTGGCTCTTATAGTTTCTGGTAATGCTTTGGATTACTAAGTTGTTGTTGTGTTTCACTTCTATAGTTATCTTTAAGCATTATTACAGTCGCCGATCATTTATCTGCAGGTTTGATGACAATTTTACTGTCTGTAGACAATTCAATTAGGGCCTGGCGTTCCTCATAGGGTAGATTTGGTTGATCATTAGGAAATGTAAATTTTTTAACACGTTCTGATAAGAGTTCTATGCTTTCACTGATCCCTGGGTCCATGAGTTTTACGTTTGGTGCCCAGCCAGATTTTTCAATGGATGCTGGAATGTTACTATTAGAGTTACGAAAGAAGTCTGCTAACTTAATACGGAGGCTAAATTCAGAAGTTTCCATACAGCCATTATCCAAAAGAACATCCAATCCTGTTTTAGATTTTGGTGTTCGGACTAACGTAAGACCGAAATTAAGCAGTGACTGCTCTGCTTGACCTAATGGGGAGCCAGTTAGATTGACAATATTACTGCCAAGTCCTGTTTCTGGGCGGATGTTACCTTGGCCCCTGTCTAGTTAAATTTAGGAATTTAAGCCAGGCAGAATACATAGAGTTAGCTGTCTTTTCATTCTAATGTATGTTGTCCTAAATTCAGAGAGTCTAAGTGCAGGAATGACAGTCACAGATTTTGATGATTCAGCCGTTGAATTAAGGGACTGAATCGCCAACCTCTGCTGAGCTGTTAACCTACTTGAATAGTTATGCTTTGCGAAGTAAATCGTGGTCTTTGGGAATTTGGACTTAATCGCACTGAAAAGCAGGATTAATCTATGTTTTGAACTAGAGATGGGTTCATTCATTACATTAATACCAATGTTAATCACTATTTTCTCTGGTTTAAATGATCCAGTGTACTTTTGAACTAGTCCTCTAGCATGACACAATTTAGCCCCTGGCTAGCAGGCATCTTGTTTTTCAGGGTGGGGCTCAACATTAATCCGACTCAGGTTCGAAGCACCAAAGATGAGTATTTTGTTCGTGAGAACAGGTAGTGGCCAGTCAATTTTATTTTCAATTTTATGACGAAATTTCGAAAATATGTTTCTCTCCATCATGGTTGGTTGTTTGGGCCTATTTGCAAATTTAATAGGACACACCTCCGGTACATTACTTGGACCTGGAGTTGGAGAGAAGCTGGGCTGTGGCAGTTTCCCTGTTGGGGATCGGGTCTTGAGACCCGATGGTTGACTGCTCCGAGGGAATTTCTGAGAAGCGCCTGTCCCTGGACCAGATTTGCTACCATTAAATCTGTCCCTCTGTGGCAAGGGCGGATATATGTTTGGGTCATTTAGATTGCCTAGTGGAGAGTCAGGTAGTGGGGTTAATGATGCTTCAAATAACAGATCTCTAGGTCCAATATCTGATGGTAGCAATGGAGAGGTCTTATTGTCTACTCGTTTTGTGACTGGCGGCGATGTTTCAGTAGGTGATCTGAGACGGTTTTTTCATTTGTGATTGGGGTGCCATAGTTGGTATCATGACCAAAGGCGTGGCTTGTGCGAGATTTTGAGTTGGTTTCTGGGATGGATCTAATCGCATTAATGTTGAGCTTTCGATTGCATTTGTTTTTGCCCAGCATATAGCATTGGATTTAGCACGACTTGGTCTAAATGTGGCATTGCCTGTGTGAGGACTACTTTAGTTCTAATACTACCAAGTTGTTCATTATAGTGATTTAGCCTATTGAGGGTGTCCACATGAGCATTCCAGATCACAAAGTAGACGTCATCATCTGGCATAGCTGGCTTACAAAATCCATTCAGTTCTTCAAACTTCCTGCTAAACCCATCAGGGAGAGTTTCGGCATCTAAATGCCTACGTAGCATAGCAATGTGGCAGAAGTACTAAATTATTTGGTAATACAGCTTTACCAGGTGCGCATGCGCAGATGAACCTCCTTGACGATCTCCATTCTTCCTACGCCCATTCTTCCTCACAATAGCCATTCAGACAGGCAATCTAACTAGCAATCAAACAGGCACTTGAGCAGGCAAGAAAAATTAGATCAGGCAAGCCCAAATTCAAGCAGACAAAGTCATACACACCAACTACAAATTGAACCAATATATTTCTTACACCTGAAAGACAAATTACAGAATTAATATGTAATATGCAATATTTAACAACACAACAATACGATACGCAATATTATAAGGTACTCGCAATACTTATGGACACCCTCAATAGGCTAAATGCATTTAGCATGGATGCGTTCCATCGGTAACCTCTATGACAAATAGTAGTAGTAGTAGTAGTAGTAGTAGTAGTAGTAGTAGTAGTAGCAGCAGCAGCAGTAGCAGTAATAGTAATAGTAGTAGTAGTAGTAGTAGTAGTAGTAGTAGTAGTAGTAGTAGTAGTAGTAGTAGTAGTAGTAGTAGTAGTAGTAGTCGTATCCATCCATATCGGAAGAAGTGATGCGAATGCGAATGAACTAGTAATTTATTTTTCATTTATTTATTTTTATTATCATTGCTTGTATCATGTCATTGTTGAGAATATCAACATCATATTTACTATTGCCCAGGGGATTGCCTTTGCTAAATTTGTGTTATTGAACAATAATTTTATTGGAATTCTTATAACATAAAACATCTCTCTAAGTCCCCCTTCCCATCTACCACTCTAATTTCTCCCTCCATCCCCTCCCCACCTCTCTCTCTCTCTCTCTCTCTCTCTCTCACTCTTCTTCTCTCTCTCTCTCTCGTGTATATATGTGTTAGTTTGAGTATCTTGCCGTGTTATTGATTATGTAGGGAGAGGGCCTAGATAAGTTGCTAGAACTTGTGCCCAATCCCGTTGTATTATTAGTACAATAAAATGGGTTTAAAAAAAGTAGTAGTAGTAGTAGTAGTAGTAGTAGTAGTAGTAGTAGTAGTAGTAGTAGTAGTAGTAGTCGAAGTGAACGCACACGTTTATTTAGCTCTGCAATTGCTGCCCGAATTTGCTAGTTTCTAGCACGATTTTGTTGATTAATTTTGTGCACATATTTCGTATTAGTATTTCCTTTCACACGTTATGTTTAATTTGTAAATTTGTGTCTTGGTTGGAGCGGATTTTGTGCCTCCATTTTCTTAAGGCACTCCTCTTAGCTGGCGGTATCCGCCATTTAAAAGGGTTCCTCTTACTGTGGTCAATGCAATACATTTCTCCCCGAGCCAGTATGCTATTTCTATAGTTTGTTGGCTAGCTCATTATATTTGGCAAGATCGCTTTTGAGTGAGTAGATTTAATTCCTTTGTCATTTGTAAGTGCAAGGCTAGTACTTTGATTATATAAATCTGTATAGTCAGTTGGCTGTCCCCGGTCAACTCGAATGACTAACAAATATATGAATGTAATATGTTAGTATGCATTAGGAAACCACTTTAATCGGTTAGGTGTTAGTGAACCACTTAATAAGTGGTTCAAACTAACAAATATCGGACTGTACTCTCTATTCGTATAGTTGTTGGTAGACGTCAGGGTTTCAAAAGGGGACACTATTTATTTAGTGTGTAGCTCTTTCCCGACGTCTTGGTGTTATATATTTGTATTATATGTTGTAGTAGTATGAGTTTCCTCTTTTTATAAAACACCATGGCAAGCTATAAGCGTAGCCTTAAAATAACAACTAAGGGGTAGGGTGTCATGGCTGTCGACGTGTATCATGGGTTGAAGGATTTCGTTGGCACGTGACCTGCTGCTTTACAGGGGCTTATCAATGTTAGTAAAACTGCATGGACTGTAACAGTGTCAAATGATGGGGTCAAATAAAAGCTTCTAGAAGATGTTCTTATTGTAAAAGGCGAAGTTTGTAACGTAGAGGAAATCGAGTGAGATAGGTTGCTAGTGAAGATGAAAGTTCCACTAGAAATTCCAGATGACAGAATCATGAATGAACTCAAGAAGTATGGCAAAATGCAAAAGATTGAACGGGAAACGTATCCCTTTGACAGAACGCTAGAAAACTGTGTAAGACGCGTTTGGTTTGATAAAGTGGATAGCCCTCTACCAAGCAGATTGACGCTTGATAGCAGCTTTGCCCTACCCTTATGGTATAGAGGGCAAATTAAAGAATGCCAGATCGGCCTATGTACTGACCATTTGGCAACAAATTGTGAGATATATTGATGCTCAGCACTTATTTGTTAGAATAAAGAATCCAATACCTGCTTTATGGTTCAAATTGCCGAAAGCACGTGGCAACATTGATATGTTGTAACCAACATTAGTATTTATGTCAGAACATATAAAATACAACATGGCATCTAGAGACTGGTATAGAATTCTAATGTAATGTCGGGGACAGTCTACTATTGTGGTTAGGCATTGGAACAATTTAGGATGCGTGCCAAAGAACTGGAAAAATGCCTGGAAAGCAATACATCTACCTTGTCTACCAGGAAATGCATGGGACCTGGCATGGCGATTACTCCATCGAAGGCTCTAGGTCGGCCATCTTACTTATATGTATAAAATAACAAGTACAGATCGGTGCTTATTATGTAATACTGAGGAGGAAACGATAGGCCATCTATTTACTCAGTGTCGCATAACCACAGGCTTTTGGGTATATATCAATATACTCCTTGCTAAATTTGTAACCAAATATGTGAATTTAGGGGCTGAAACAATCTTTTTCAAA
Organism: Chaetoderma sp. LZ-2023a; assembly: GCA_034401795.1. NCBI lineage: Eukaryota > Metazoa > Mollusca > Caudofoveata > Chaetodermatida > Chaetodermatidae > Chaetoderma > Chaetoderma sp. LZ-2023a. Next base: position 62,169,469 of record CM067365.1, read on the forward strand.
TAAAGCTCAACTATCGGGCGAATCATTAATAGCAAGGAGAAAGAACTTTTAATAACCCTGTTATCTGTAGGAGTGTGGGCCATCTGGAAGCATCGGTGTTCAGAGGCCAGAGATAAAACCGGCAACAACCATCAAAGAGCCATACAGGCTATATTTCGATCATTGTTGATAAACTGCATTCATTGTGCATTTTACAGGCTAGTAGAACATGGGAGAGAATGTAGATTTAAAGATGTATGGTGCAAAACTCGCCTATTATCAATTGAATACGGATATCTAAAAATATCAGAAGCGGAACTTGTATAAGCTAGCACACTCGATGCTTGCTGTATATTGATAAATGCTATTTTAATTTAATTTAAGTGCCTTTACTTTAAAATTGTAATGCCGCAGGAGACTCTAATCTTGACAAATATCCTAACCTTGTGAATCTGTATATTTAAATATCAAATGAGCATTATGTTAATATTCTGAAGGTGATCAGATTTCCAACTCAACAGAGTGTGATGTCTTACAATTAGCTTCCTGTTGTAAATGTTTACCGTAGGTGTATTTGTTCCAGGGTAATTTGCAAAAACTTTGAATGAAGTAAATTTAGAATGTGAACCCAAAGCGCCATCTATGTACTCATAGTTTGTATACTTTTGGTTTGGGCATTATATTACATAAAGGCTACTACGTCCGCCAGGCATTTAAGAATCGGCTAACTGGCGTCAATCAGTGACTTTTTGTTACTTATTGACGCGTCATCTCGCCACTTGTTGGTGAGCTGCACTCGCCATTTGGCCCTACTACTATACGGTGTGCTACGTTAAACTACATATGATCTACCTAGCCTGCCGGTCATAAATCGGCTCAATGGCGTCAATGAGTAGCAGTAGCTTACGGCTAATTATTGATGCGTCGCTTTACCACTTGTTGGTTAGCTATGCTCGCCATTTGGGCCTACTACTTCACAGTGTGCAAATAGTAATGGCCTTGTTGAATTATGTTATGTTATCAGCTCTTTATTAATTGTGTTGTCTATGTAGTTATGCCACGGTTGTGGTACATGATAATAGAGTATTTTAGCTTGCACTGTTTTGATATTTTAGGTTTGTATTGTTATTCTATTAATAAAGCCTGCTATTTCATCCGATTTTTTATGGGGGTTTGCAAGCCTTTTTTAAAGGAGTTCCTCCGTGAAGTGTATCCGACTGCGTCAACGTCGGATTTTCAACAAAAAAGTAGTAGTAGTAGCAGTAGCAGCAGCAGCAGCAGCAGCATCAGCAGCAGCATCCTTTCTTCATTAACACAGCCGTTAGGATCCATTCACAAATTTTGTCATTGCCTCTCCAACGCAGAATGACTCCGTGGATCAGAAAATCTAATTTCGTGTCTGTAGATAAATACGCATTTGTCTTACACTCGTGTAATAAACAGCTTTATCAAGAAATTTAAGTTTTCCGACGGGTCCTCACTTATGTTTTATTTTAAATCTAGGCTATATTGTGAAATTTCCAAAACATTGAAGGCCATGAGCTCATAAACATGGAAAATGGGCTAAAAAAACTATAAGCGAATAATATATTAAGCTTATGAAGAGAGAAAATTTGGAATAAAAATGTCGCAGTCGATAACATTTTGAAAACAACCAACCTCAATTCTGCACCTGAAAGGTCAAATTCGAAATATTAATTCAAATTTAATAAATATCTTTTTGAACATTTTGAAAAGAAGGTTATTCTGCATTTTAAAATAATAATCTCATGCACAGCAATGACCCATTTCTAAGAATACCAATCTGAAATTTTTTTATAATCAGTTATTATATCGTTATTATAATAAGTAAAGGGTTAACATTAATGTCATATGGCTTTCCTCAAACAAAATGACAAATCTCAGGCACTAAGATAAACCAAAATATCTGAAATTTTTGAATTTGTTCAATTATTGAAGATTCTGAGCCAGTGCGTTGACAATATTGACTACTACTACTACTGCTACTACTGCTACTACTACTACTACTACTACTACTACTACTACTACTACTACTACTACTACTACTACTACTGATGCTGCTGTTACTACTACTACTACTACTACTACTACTACTACTACTACTACTACTACTACTACTACTACTACTACTACTACTACTGCTGCTACTACTACTGTTGCTGCTACTACTACTACTACTACTAATACTGCTACTGCTACTACTACTGCTGCTGCTACTACTACTACTACTACTACTACTACTACTACTACTGCTACTACTACTACTACTACTACTACTACTACTACTACTACTACTGCTGCTGCTTCTGCTACTGTTGCTGCTACTACTGCTACTACTACTACTACTACTACTACTACTACTGTTGCTACTGCTACTGCTACTACTACTGCTACTGCTGCTACTACTACTGCTACTACTACTACTACTACTACTACTTCTACTACTACTACTACTACTACTACTACTACTACTACTACTGCTACTGCTATTGTTGCTGCTACTACTGCTACTACTGCCACCACTTCGACTCCTACTCCTACTCCTACTGCTACTGCTATAACTACTACTACTACTACTGCTGCTGCTGCTGCTACTACTACTACTACTACTACTGCTGCTGCTACTACTACTACTACTACTACTACTACTACTACTGCTGCTGCTACTACTACTACTACTACTACTACTTTTTTTTTTTTGAAAAACCGACGCTGACGCAGTCGGACAAACTTCACGGAGGAACTCCTTTAAAAAGGCTTGCAAACCCCCAGAAAAAAACCTGGTGAACTAGCAATCTTGATTAATATTACACCAAAACAATGATAAATAATGAGCATTAATACAATCTATAAATACATATGGCCTAAAAAGTATAGATACAAAACAATAGGCTGATAAAGCTCCGATAGCAAAACAAAACTTAACAAAGGCATTACTATTCAAGCCAGGTTTAGTAGTAGACCCGTGTGGCGAGTGCAACTATCCAACAAATGAAAAGTGCCTCGTCAATCTATGACAAATAAGTCAATCATTGACGCCAGTGGGCTGATTCTCTAAAGATCAGCGGGCGTAGTAGCATTTGGGTAGTATAATACATATAGTCGGCAGAAAAATTTCTGAAAAATTGATGGCACTCTTGTTTACATTTTCAATTTACTTTATTGTAAGGTTTTGTAAATTACCATTCAATCCATGTGTGGTAGTAGACCCGTGTGGCGAGTGCAACTATTCAACAAATGAAAAGTGACTCGTCAATCAATGACAAATCAGTCAATCATTGACGCCAGTGGGCTGAGTCTTTAAAGATCAGCGGGCGTAGTAGCATTTGGGTAGCATAACATATATAGTCAGCAGGAAAATTACAGAAAAATAGATGGAAATAGATGGCGCTCTTGTTTCCATTTTTGATTTACTTTGTTGTACGGTTTTGTAAATTACCCAGGAACAAATAACCCTATAAAACTCTGTGCAAATTCCTAAAATTACCTGGGACAATTTTATAATGCAATGGCAACTTACTTTATCGATTGATTATTAAATTACCCCAGTCTGTTTATTTGTTAACATGAATTATTAAACATAACAATATCAAAGTGCAGACTAAAATGAATTACATGACACAGATTAATTAAAAGACACAGATAAATCAGCTGTAGTAATTAAATGATTTAAGCTAGTGCAGGCTCATTTATTTTTACAGCTCCCAACTCTATTGAAACTATGTTTGTTTTGCACCATATGTCCTTGAATACTTTTTCTTTACCATGCTGCTTTAATCTAAAATATTCGCAAGGAATATGATTCAGCAGCAATGAACGAAATATTGCCTTTATTGCTCTATTGTGATTGCCCATAGATGGATTTTTCGTCTGTGCACACCGATGTTTCCAAATGGCCCAAACACCTATGGCTAGTATTGTTATTAAAATAGTCCTTTCAGACTTTATGATATTTACACCGCTTGATCCAAATTCTCTAAATAAGACTACATGCGTGTCTATAACAATGGGCCTCGCTCCAAATTTTGCCAAGATTTGGCTGATATAGTCCCAAAATTGTGACGATATTGGACATTCCGCAAATAAATGCTCGATTGTTTCCTCGTCTGTTTGACATAAGTAACACCTATCAGAAGTCGTAATATTGCACTTGTATGTCAAGTGTCCCACCCATAGCCGTCGATGTAGTAATCGCCACCATAAATCACGAGCCATATTTGGTATGTATGGAGAATGTAAGATTTTCCATACATTTTTCCAACTGGATGGTTTATAGCTTGAGTCATCCCATCTCCTAATTGCTATGGGAGGTGTTACTTGTTTTCGTCTCATAATATGGTACCATTCCTTGGATCTCATCTTGTATTTTAACATCTCATCATCAAGAACTAATGCGGGTTGTGGAGTCAAACTATTATTATTTACATTTGGCAGACGAAACCATTCAATTGGTACAGCATGTTTTATTTTATTTAGCAACCGCTGGACATCTATATGCCTCATATGTGTTTTTCTAGCTACGTCTTGCATTGAAATCCATCTACGTGTTTGAGGTTGTATCATATCCGATAAATGTTGAATGCCATATTTTGCAAAGGACGGTAGATAAAGTACTGCATTGTTATAACATATATTACTATTGCCCCACAATTGCTGTTCTAGTACTTCCTTCCAGCACGTAGGTGGAGGCATGTATCTGTCAAATATTTCTAACCCCTTAACTTGATCTTTAAACACATCTGGTATCATTTGGCTATTCGGAGGTGGCTTCTTTGAGGTAAACACATGCTCCGCCAGAAATGGTTCTACAATTCTCTCCATGAGAGCTCGTGAAACACATGCCCACGTCTCATCTGATGTAATAAGATCA
>CM067365.1:62176838-62236838 GCA_034401795.1 Chaetoderma sp. LZ-2023a
CAAGTGATTTTCATAACGATTAACCGCCCTTGTGTCAACTGAACCCTTTAATGGTCAAACTGACCAAAACAATTCTGCAGTGGTCTTAGCGTATGTCCATTAGCAAGCCAAGAGAAGGGTATTTTTTTTAATTAACCACTGGAATGACTGGCTCGGTAACCGGAGCCAGGCATTCCAGTGGTAAATTTTCAAAAATACTCTTCTCTTGAACTACACATGGATACTAGGTAAGCCAAAGCTTGAGTTTTCTTTACCATTAGGGGCCTACCCCTTTAATGGTGAGGCCAGTCAAAACTTTCAGAGGTAAATTTACATTAAAATAGTCTTCTAATATTAAAATCTTTTGAAAAGTGTTGACCATTACAATGCTTAATTGATATAAGCTGTTAGACACAAAAGGGGCCAAGTAAGCTGAACCCGTTATTCGGTCGCAGTAAACTTCCCACAATTACTTGCGCTTATTAATCTTTTCATTCTTATTGTTTTAAGACACCGTTTTCAAAATGGATATTAACATCAGTTATACTAACGCCAATTTGACCTTGATATTTGCTTATGTAAGCCAAATATATATTATTTATAGACGCTAGCCAAACAAGCGAAACAACTCTAGTTTGGCAAGAGAATTCAGTTGTTTTGTCTCACAATTACCTCCCCTGAACATAAGAAATTAAGATCGAACTCTTAAAATGTACTGCTCAATTCCGTTCAACACAATTGCAATATACTAGGTACGCATGCTCTTCGTGGATAGCTGCTCACAAGACGTTGTGATGAACTCATGAATCAGTTTCCCAGTCAATCGTATGCCGTCATAATCAACTACTTGGTGTGTAGGCGGACGTCATAATCAATTACGTCATCAATGACTATTTAGTCCCTCTTAAACGCTTAAGTTAGGTAGTACAAATTGTATGCCGTTACTATTTAATACACATTCTGTTGAACAACTTCGGCAGCAACAGCACCCACTAAAATTAGTTTCAACATCTTCAACAGCTTACCTGTATAGTTTTCTGGAAATTGAAATTCAGTGAGTGCAGGGATGGGTTGATCCCAACACGGGCGAAGTGTAGGCGGAGCTTATATAGAGATGGGCGGGGCATAGCTAGAACTAGAATCCTCCCCTGATACGTGTGGTAGTTTGTAACTAGTATGCAATACATGATGTGATTATACTATCATATCAATCATGATCATCAGAATTGTAGACATAGAACTCGACCGTTTAACCCCTATTGCATCAAGTTAAACTTGCAATTGTCAAACTGGCCAAAAGGCCTATGCCTTTCTTTGCCTAGTGGTGGTGAGAAACCACAACTTATAGGCCAAAAATAACACTATTTTTGAAAAATTACCACCAGAATGACTGGCTCGGTAACCGAGCTAGTAATTCCAGTGGTAAACTTTTAAAAACAGTATACTCCAGGCCTACAAATGGACACTGGCTAGGCTGAATTTTCGATGTTCTTAACCATTAACCCAATGGTCTGGACCACCAAAAACGGCATCTGTAGTAGTCATGAAGAATGTCCATTTGCAGGACAACAGAAAATAAAGATTTTTGTAAATTTAAGTGCGGAAATTATAATCTTGTTGGATAAGATCTAGACAGATGACGGGTTAATTGATATGAGAAGCACGTCGAGCGCCATGGGGCGCTCTTGATCCACGGGGTGTTAAGGCTTGATATAAAATGACACTGACCTGTATCGTTCGATGTATTTTTGACATTTCGCACTAACTTTGCTTAGCTAATACCAACAAACAGATTTAGAACCTGCGTCTCATAGTACATATATCCACTTAGATGGGCCACGTATTGTCCCTATCATGATTAAGATATCTAAACTAGACCGTCTGGTAAATACTGACGTCACACAATTTACAACAAATTTGACCTTTCCATTTTTAGGTATGCATCTCTAGGTAAGCTCCACACACACAATTCAAAATCTCGCACAAGCCACGCCTCTGGTCATGATACCAACTGTGGCCCCACAATCACAAATGAAAAAACGCCTCAGATCACCTGAAACTTCGCCGCCAGTCACAAAACGAGTAGACAATAAAACCTCTCCATTGCTACCATTAGATTCTGGCCCTAGAGATATGCTATTTGAAGCATCATTAATCCCACTACCTGACTCTCCACTAGGCAATCTAAATGACCCAAACGAATATCCGCCCTTGCCACAGAGGGAAAGGGTTAATGGTAGCAAATCTGGTCCACGGACTGGCGCTTCTCAGAAATCCCCCAAGAGCAGTCAACCATCGGGTCTCAAGACCCCATCCCCAACAGGGAAACTGCCACAGCCCAGCTTCTCTCCAACTCCAGGTCCAAGTAATGCACCGGAGGTGCGTCCTATTAAATTTGCAAATAGACCCCAACAACCCACCATGTTGGAGAGAAACATTTTTTGGAAATTTCGTCATGAAATCGAAAACAAAATTGACTGGCGACTACCTGTTCTCACGAACAAAGTACTCATCTTTGGAGCTTCGAACCTGAGTCGCATTAATGTTGAGCCCCACCCTGAAACGCAAGTTGCCTGCTACCCAGGAGCTAAATTGTGTCATGCTAGAGGACTAATTCAAAAGTACACTGGATCATTTAAACCAGAGAAAATAGTGATCAACATTGGCATTAATGATATGAATGAACCCATCTCTAGTTCAAAACATAGATTAATGCTGCTTCTCAGTGCGATTAAGTCCAAATTCCCAAAGACTGCGATTTACTTCGCAAAACTTAACTATTCAAGTCGGTTGACAGCTCAGCAGAAGTTGGCGATTCAGTCCATCAATTCGACGGCTGAATCATCAAAATCTGTGACTGTCATTCCTGCACTTAGACTCTCCGAATTTAATGTTGTTAAGGATAACATTCATTGGACTGAGAAGACAGCTAACTCGATGTATTCTGCCTGGCTTAAATTCCTAAATTTAAACTAGACAAGGGCCAGGGTAACATCCGCCCGGAAACAGGACTGGGCAGTAATATTGTCAATTTAACTGGCTCCTCATTATGTGAAGCAGAGCAGTCACTGCTCAATTTTGGTCTTACATTTGTCCCAACACCAAAACCTAAAACAGGTTTGGATGCTCTTTTAGATAATGGCTGTATGGAAACATCTGAATTTAGTCACCGTATTAAGTTAGCAGACTTCTTTCGAAACTCTAATAGTAACATTCCACCATTCATTGAAAAAACTGGCTGGGCACCAAACGTAAAAATCCTGGACCCAGCGATCGGTGAAAGCATAGAACTCTTTTCAGAACGTGTTAAAAATTCTAAATTCCCTAATGATCAACCAAATTTACCCTATGAGGAACGCCAGGCCTTAATTGAATTGTCTAAAAACAGCGAAATTGTCATCAAACCTGCAGATAAAGGGTCAGCGACTGTAATAATGCTTAAAGATAACTATAAACGTGAAGCACAACGACAACTTAGTAACCCAAAGCATTACCAGAAACTAAGCAAACCACTTTGGCAAAATAATTGCAGCAAATTTAATGAGATTCTTCAAAAATTGCTCGATAGCAAGAAGATCACCGAAAAGCAACATAAGTATCTCTTTGCTAAACTTGAGTCAAAACCACGGACTTTCTATCTTTTGCCAAAAATTCATAAACCCATAGATTCGTGGTTGGACACAATGTCACCGCCCGGGCGACCTATAATCTCTGATTGTGGCTCAGAATCCTACAGAATCAGTGAATACATCGATTACCATCTACAGCCAATAGCAAATAGACACCCCAGCTTCTTGAAAAACACAGAAGACTTCTTATCACAGGTCTCTGAGACCTGGATACCTCCAAATTCATTCTTGGTCACGCTTGACATCGATGCTATGTATACAAACATCGACATCGAGAAGGGTATAAATTCTATCCGTAGAGCATTCGTGAACTACCCAGACACCAACAGGCCAGACAGAGAAGTAATAGCTCTATTAGAGCTGAGTCTGAAAGGCAATGATTTTGAATTCGATGGCGATATTTACCAACAAATTTGCGGCTGTGCGATGGGCAAGCGCTTTAGCCCATGTTTTGCCAATATTTACGTAGCAGAGTGGGAGGAGGAAGCGTTAGAAAAGTGTCCAAAACATCCCCTCATTTATCGCAGGTACCTTGATGACATTTTCATGATTTGGCAACACACAAAGGCAGAGTTTGATGAATTTTTCGAAATTCTGAACAATCACGATCCGAATATCAAATTAAAAGCAACCATTGACGAGATGTCCGTAGATTTCCTGGATGTAACTGTATATAAAGGTCTAAAGTATGAAACAACTGGCTACTTAGACTACAAAGTGTATTTCAAACCAACCGATTCGCATCAGCTATTGCACAAAAAATCTTTCCATCCACCACATACTTTTAAAGGAATAGTTAAATCACAAATAATCCGTTTTCACAGGAATTCTAGTGATAGAAAAATTTTTGAAGAAGCGTGCTCTACCCTAGTCAAAGCCCTCAAACCACGAGGTTACTCCTCACGATTCTTGCGCAAAATCAAATCTGAAACATTAGACGGCTTGGAATCCATTCCAGATAATGCCTCAAATCGTCGGCCTACCAAAATTTCTCACAATCGTCCTATTATAGGTGTAGGCGAATCTCGCAAATGCGGAAAGAAAAGGTGCAAGTTAGATGAATTTCTCCCAAACCAGAATACTTTCACGAGCTTTCAGAACAAAAGCAAGTTCCAACTTCAGTCTAATCTAGATTGTGACTCTGAAAATGTTATTTATCTAATTTCATGCAAATTGTGCCAAAAACAGTATGTCGGCGAAACCAAATGTCCATTAAGATGGCGGGCAACTCGACACCTCTCAGATATTAGGCTAGAGGAAGACACACATGTTTCCGAACATTTTAATCTTCCTGACCATTTAGTCCTTCGTGACTTTGAAATTATGCCGATTGAACAGCCACCCCTTTCAGATACGGCAGAAGAAACTGATAAACAAAGAAAACTTCGAGAATCGTTTTGGATTAAAGAACTCGAAACACAGTGGCCAAGGGGAATAAACTCGGACCCAGGCTTATCTGATCAACGTGACAAAATTCCATTCATTCTGACCTATAATCGGAAAAACGTTGAAATTTCCAAAATTTTGAAAGATGAGTATCAAAACCTACAGGAGAAACTGAAACAACCCTTTAACAAGCGACCAGTAATTGCGTTCAAGAAAAATCCGAATCTACGTGACATCTTGGTAAAAGCAAAACTCAAATAGCTATCCATAATATCCATCTCAATCATTCAACATTAACCCTTGCATGATGGTCAGCCAAAAACGGTCAATTTAGTGATCTTGGGCAATGTCCATTTGCCGGCGGGGATTGGAGTATTTTTGAAAATTTACCACTGTAATGACTGGCTCGGGAACCGAGACAGTCGTTCCAGTGGTGTATTCTCGGGAATGACCTTGTCTGTGCCTGCAAATGTACATTAAATAAGTAAGCGCATATTTGGATTTTACTGAACAAATTTAACCAGTAAAGGGTTAACATTAATGCCATATGGCTTTCCTCAAACAAAATGACAAATCTCAGGCAGTAGGATAAACCAAAATATCTTAAATTTTTTTCAATTATTGAAGATTCTGAGCCAGTGCGTTGACAATATTGACTACTACTGCTACTGCTATTGTTGCTGCTACTACTGCTACTACTGCCACCACTTCGACTCCTACTCCTACTCCTACTGCTACTGCTATAACTACTACTACTACTACTACTACTGCTGCTGCTACTACTACTACTACTACTACTACTGCTGCTGCTACTACTACTACTACTACTACTACTACTACTACTACTGCTGCTGCTGCTACTACTACTACTACTACTACTACTACTACTACTACTACTACTACTACTACTACTACTACTACTACTACTACTACTACTACTACTAGTACTGCTGCTACTACTACTACTACTACTACTACTACTACTACTACCACTACTACTGCTACTGCTACTGCTACTGCTACTGCTACTGCTGCTGCTGCTGCTACTACTACTGCTACTACAACTACTACTACTACTACTACTACTACTACTACTATTACTACTACTACTGCTACTACTACTACAAACTGCTACTACTACTACTACTACTACTACTACTACTAATACCGAAAGCACAACCAGTGGTTATATAAATAGATAAATACCAAAATATGTAATTATGAATTGATATATAATGTCTGATCGCCATAACATTTATAATTTCTGTAAATTCATATTCCCCATATGCCATTATGTGGCCTGGGTATAAATAAAAAACCTGAATCTGAATCTGTTTCAACTTCAAGTGATTTTCATAACGATTAACCGCCCTTGTGTCAACTTAACCCTTTAATGGTCAAACTGACCAAAACAATTCTGCAGTGGTCTTAGCGTATGTCCATTAGCAAGCCAAGAGAAGGGTATTTTTTTTAATTAACCACTGGAATGACTGGCTCGGTAACCGGAGCCAGGCATTCCAGTGGTAAATTTTCAAAAATACTCTTCTCTTGAACTACACATGGATACTAGGTAAGCCAAAGCTTGAGTTTTCTTTACCATTAGGGGCCTACCCCTTTAATGGTGAGGCCAGTCAAAACTTTCAGAGGTAAATTTACATTAAAATAGTCTTCTAATATTAAAATCTTTTGAAAAGTGTTGACCATTACAATGCTTAATTGATATAAGCTGTTAGACACAAAAGGGGCCAAGTAAGCTGAACCCGTTATTCGGTCGCAGTAAACTTCCCACAATTACTTGCGCTTATTAATCTTTTCATTCTTATTGTTTTAAGACACCGTTTTCAAAATGGATATTAACATCAGTTATACTAACGCCAATTTGACCTTGATATTTGCTTATGTAAGCCAAATATATATTATTTATAGACGCTAGCCAAACAAGCGAAACAACTCTAGTTTGGCAAGAGAATTCAGTTGTTTTGTCTCACAATTACCTCCCCTGAACATAAGAAATTAAGATCGAACTCTTAAAATGTACTGCTCAATTCCGTTCAACACAATTGCAATATACTAGGTACGCATGCTCTTCGTGGATAGCTGCTCACAAGACGTTGTGATGAACTCATGAATCAGTTTCCCAGTCAATCGTATGCCGTCATAATCAACTACTTGGTGTGTAGGCGGACGTCATAATCAATTACGTCATCAATGACTATTTAGTCCCTCTTAAACGCTTAAGTTAGGTAGTACAAATTGTATGCCGTTACTATTTAATACACATTCTGTTGAACAACTTCGGCAGCAACAGCACCCACTAAAATTAGTTTCAACATCTTCAACAGCTTACCTGTATAGTTTTCTGGAAATTGAAATTCAGTGAGTGCAGGGATGGGTTGATCCCAACACGGGCGAAGTGTAGGCGGAGCTTATATAGAGATGGGCGGGGCATAGCTAGAACTAGAATCCTCCCCTGATACGTGTGGTAGTTTGTAACTAGTATGCAATACATGATGTGATTATACTATCATATCAATCATGATCATCAGAATTGTAGACATAGAACTCGACCGTTTAACCCCTATTGCATCAAGTTAAACTTGCAATTGTCAAACTGGCCAAAAGGCCTATGCCTTTCTTTGCCTAGTGGTGGTGAGAAACCACAACTTATAGGCCAAAAATAACACTATTTTTGAAAAATTACCACCAGAATGACTGGCTCGGTAACCGAGCTAGTAATTCCAGTGGTAAACTTTTAAAAACAGTATACTCCAGGCCTACAAATGGACACTGGCTAGGCTGAATTTTCGATGTTCTTAACCATTAACCCAATGGTCTGGACCACCAAAAACGGCATCTGTAGTAGTCATGAAGAATGTCCATTTGCAGGACAACAGAAAATAAAGATTTTTGTAAATTTAAGTGCGGAAATTATAATCTTGTTGGATAAGATCTAGACAGATGACGGGTTAATTGATATGAGAAGCACGTCGAGCGCCATGGGGCGCTCTTGATCCACGGGGTGTTAAGGCTTGATATAAAATGACACTGACCTGTATCGTTCGATGTATTTTTGACATTTCGCACTAACTTTGCTTAGCTAATACCAACAAACAGATTTAGAACCTGCGTCTCATAGTACATATATCCACTTAGATGGGCCACGTATTGTCCCTATCATGATTAAGATATCTAAACTAGACCGTCTGGTAAATACTGACGTCACACAATTTACAACAAATTTGACCTTTCCATTTTTAGGTATGCATCTCTAGGTAAGCTCCACACACACTTCGCCCTGTTCGGGAATGATCGATCCCTAAATACCCCAACTATCAATTTCCTGAAAACTATACAGCTAGGCTGTTGGATATTTTGTAACTAGTTTGACTGGTAGCTGTTGCTGCCTATGGCAGCACCAGCGCCCAGGCAAATTAGTTTCAAAATATTCAACATGAAATTTATTAAATAGTAAAGACACAATTCGTACACCAACGCATAGTATGTCTTCAACTATGCGTTCGTGACGTAGCCTACTTATCTACATCATTCATGACATCATAATGGCGTCATTGACTGTGGTGTCATTCTATATGTTACGTAATTGATTATGACGCGATATGGCGGGTGGATACTGTGGAAAGGTCTATTGCTATGGGGTTCTGGCTTGACTCCCCAACACCAAGGTCACTGTTCTGTATTGCCCGTCATCATAAACATACATTTAGATACCTGCCAGGCCCTGTAGGTGGGGCTTAGAATACGCCTTCCGTATCCTCTGCGTGTCGTAAGAGGCGACTAAAGGAGGTATGGGTGAGGTAACCCTGACAGAAACCTCGAGTGCTGAAGACGGAGGTTCCAGGCCGCACGGCGCACTCTAATAAACCATGGATCCACGCACTTAACGCTTATGATCATGTCGATAGTCACTTACAGGACTGGCGATATGATCAGCGAACGAAAAGAAGAAGAAGAAGAAGAAGAGACCCTAATTGTGACGATATATTATTATACACTTTAATGAAAATTGGTCAGAATGACCTTGGCCTCCTTTGTAGGAAGTGATCTTGACCTCACAGCACCAGGGTTGCTGTTCTATCAGATGTCGCATAATCAAAAACATACATTTAGTATTGTCAAATACGTCACGATACTACATTCTGCCTGCGGCCATCTTGAGCGTATGCAAATCAGGGTATACAAGGACAGCCTTAGCTTGGGGCCATATCTTAAGCGTTATATCTGGGCATACACGACATTTATGCCCAAAGCCATGATTGTACGACAATGTACAGGGACCGAACTACCAATTCGGCAATCGACCTATCCGGTTTTAGCTATGCACCGCCAATCTCTAGCTAAGTTCCACCCACACCTCGCTTGTGTTGGGATCATTCGATCTCTGAACACCCTAATTATCAATTTCCAAAAAAAATCTATACAGGTAAGCTGTTGAATATTTTGAAACTAATTTGATTGGGTGCTGTTTAGGCAGTAACAGCGCCCAGTCAAATTAGTTTCAAAATATTCAACATCATGTTTATTAAATAGCAACGAATTACAAAGACATACAATTCATACAACGTGTCGGACCATTTGAGATTTGATGACGGTCTATATGGAACCCTTTGCGACGCACACGGAGCTATTATGACGTCATACGAGGTCAGATGATGGATGGATACTATGGAAAGGTGAATTAGCCAAATGCTAGTAAAATTGTAATTTGGTTAATAGAAAGCAGGTTTGTCAAAATATTTGGCTACTGGTAATGATTAAAAACTTTATTTTATATAATTATTAAATATAATTACAACAAAGGTACATTGTTATGAACATCTTAAGATGAATATTAGTGGCAATAGTAGTTATATACTGCTTGATATTGACCAAATCACATGTTGCCCTGATATCATACCTAAATTTAAACAAGGTATTGAATATTTTGACTTAGGCAGCAACAGCTTCCAGGCAAATTAGTTTGAAAATATGCAGTATATAATTTGTGGTCTGGTGTTCATTTAAAATAATTAGATGCTGCTGGCGGATTTGCAGACATTTTTTAAAAATATTTACGGTTTGGCTAAAAAAATTATATTTGGCTAATCCGTTGACTAATGCTTTCCAAATGCTTGTTGTATCCATGACAATGCGCGGATATTAGATCATTTTGGTTGCTTAGCAAGACCACGAACGTGTAATGAACCATACAGGAGCTGTCGGCAACTATACGCTTACACATCAACAGATAGATAATGAATGATCTGCCGCAGCAGGCCTTCAAGGACATATGAGCGAAGGACTACGGCTGGATGTTGTTTGAGAATCCCCCATTCAGTACACACAAAAGAATAACATATTATGGCGTTTGCTATTCCAAACGGATATTGTGCCTAACCATTGTATGCTCTGTAAATCGCACGAGTGTTAACCAGGCATGAACACCTTTAAATAAGGTGAATTCAAATCAGCAATACATTTAGTTACCCTTCTGGTTTTGTGAAGTTCCTCCTAAATTGACTTTAGAGTTATATTCTGTTTTATGTCATGGTATCCTTAGTACATTGTACAGGGTTTCCCATAGGGGTGCTTTCAGTGAATAACTGGGGACACCCACAAGTTGTGGTAGTGGGGCCCATAGGACACGTGAAGATAGTGCATGATCGTTAGATATTAATTAGTTTTTGCACATACATACCCAGAAAATCTAGCATGAGATCCCCATAATTCATAGCTGTGCACCTATGTATGCTTCCTGTATTCTGCGGCTTCAGTAGTAGAAATATCCTACAACAGTAAGCAGTCCTTCGTCGCTTTTTCCCACTGTGTCTTGTCATCAGACAAAATCTTTATCCCCTCAGATCCATTCCTGACTTGAGTGTACCGATTATTGCTTTCTTGACGTCACCTCGTAGCACGCTTAACATATTTATGCAATGACTTCCTCTCCTGCATTTGTATTTGCTGGTTCGCAGTAGTGCGAATTCCAAGGCGCTCTGTGCAGGTGTGTCCCATGGCATCCTTAGCACATGGCCAAGCATGAACCATCTTTGCCGGGCTGCCTATGGAGTAGTCCGAGTCTGCTCTGACTCAACCCGCCTCTGTGACAGATATTTGGACGGACTGACGGATCCGGCCCGTCAGTCTGTCCAAATATCTGTCACAGGGGCGGGTTGAGTCAGAGCAGACTCGGACTAACTATTGAGCTGCCCAGGTATTACAGTTATACAGCATCAATGACACGCAGGTCGCATTGCGTAAATGTAGTGTTTGGGCAAGGGCATCTTTGATCTACGAATCCATATCTTCCAGAAGGACTGAAAAGCTATGTTCCCCATGATGCATCGTGCAGTAATGTCAGCAGTACTGCAAAGCAGTGAGCCCAGGATGTTACTTTTCCTCCATGGTTCGCCGCCACGAAGTTGTTGGTAATTTTCTTTAGATTCATGCTGTGTAGATAGTCATATGCGGATGAAGTCTGTTTTGGATTCAATCATAAACAGATTCTAAATTTTTAGTTTGCTTGCAGCTATTGGGAGAAGTTCGTCAAGGGGTTTCTTTCCATCGTCTATGAAGGCCACGTCGTCGGCATATTCCATCTCTAGCGGCATACCAAGTATGGTAACTAGTGGGGGTGGGGGGGGGGTCTTGTGTAAGTTTCCCGCACGGTAACACGTGAACAGCACGGGGGATAAACCATCTCCCTGTGGAGATACGAATTGATCCGATAGATGTCACAAAATCTGCAGACTTCACTGACGTGATTCGTTCGCTCAGCTTGGTGTCTGCAACTAGTAGCCTCACTAGTCGTATCTTATCTTCATTGCAACTGATGCAGAATATCATCCAGTTCCCTGTGTAGTGTTCACTTTGGTCAATTTGAAAGATGCGCAGCCGTGTACATATAGTATTCTTTTATTTTAGCGTGGATTAGAAAAACTGCAGGGAAATCCAAATTTTCAGTATGCGACCCTCAGATCTCAGGTTGTGACCCCTAGAATTCTACATGTGGGCTACCTGAAACCTCCAAAACGTAGGTGCCATGAAAAACATACAAGAGACAACATATCACCCAAGATAAATGTGTACCAAAATTTCGGTTAATTTGATTTTCAAACAAGCTCTTTCCATAGATAGTGGACTGAACATATATTTGCCAAAAAGAACTCATTGATACAGTTATCTAATAGTAGACTGAGATAAAAGACAAAGAATGCTAACATGAGTAACGTATCTTTATTTAATACATAACTCCAGGTGTTAAAGGTGGATCTGTTTGTTGCCAAATAACAAATCCATCGAATTTTAATAATTCAGAATTCTGTAATAGCAACAATAATACAAGAATACATTATAGTATAGAGCTTCCGTAGACGTTATAAAGCAATAAGCGCTCCATTTAACAGTATCATTAATGAGTTCCTACAACCTTTTGAAGCGTGAAAGCTTGTCGAAACTTATTAGAATTTGTGAGAAAAAGGATGACATTTAGAACCTGTTATTATAGGATAGATGACCTTTGAACTATGGCCAATACGTTTAACTTCACTTGTTTCAACTATTTATTCGCCACTCTGGCCAAAAACAGCATCAACATTAATTGTGGAAGCCAATTCAATACTATGTTTGAAAATTTACTACCAGAATGACTGGCTCGGTAACCGAGCCAGTCATTCGAGTGGTAAATTTTTAAAGATAGTCTTCCGCTGGCCGGAAAATGGACAAAGACTAAGCACAACTTAACCTCTTTAATAGCTAAATCGGCCAAAAAAACTGACTCTGTAGTGGTCACAGGAACTATCCACTTGCAGGACAACGGAAATCTATTTTGTGTTAAAGTGGTCAATTTAGTACACTAGTTATGAAATATATTGAACTTTAAAGCGTTATCAGATACAAATAGTATCGTGCGCGGTTTGAGGCATTGTCAATACAAAATGTGTTAATAAAGGCCTATGTACAAAAACTAATTTATGGTTTCACTTTCCCTCGCGATACGCTTTGATAAATTCTTCAATACTAATACGGCCATCGTTGTTGCTGTCCGCGGCTTTTACGATCGCATCCAGCCTCGCGTCGCTCACATTACGTCCACTGTCGCGGATAGATTTGCGAATTTCGCTTGGAGACAGGCAACCACTCCCATCAGCGTCCATGGTTTTGAAACACGCCCTCAAATCGGCTTCACTGAAAATTAAAAGATAAACATATTTATTATTATAATGAATAGGTATATATAAATACATTTTTGAAATATTAATAAGATTTTTTCGGTAATTCATTTTTTTAACATATTTTATTTTAACATCTGTAATTGTAGGGACTGGGCACAAGTTCTAGCAACTTAGTTTTGAAGAGAGTGAGAGAGAGAGAGAGAGTGAGAGACAGAGGGTGGGGGAGATAGAGAGAGAGGGGGGGGGGGAGGAAGGGAGGGAGGGGAGGGGAGGAGAGGGAGAAGGAGGGAGGGAGAGAGAGAGCTCAAATTTACTACACCAGTTAACAAGCATTCTGTAAGTGCTGATTTGCAATACATGCCCCCTACCTGGTGATATAATTCTTTAGAGACTGACTGTTAAAAACTCCATTAAAAATTGACAGAAGCAGCTGAAACTCGAACTTGATCTGTAACTTCTCATAACATAGCAATAAACCAAGTTTCAGTTATATATAGTGAAGGAGAAGGAAAGTCTTGAAAGCTGATATGTTTGTATTTCATAAGACGAATGGGGACATAACTCCATGAAAAATTGATGCATACGCCTGAAACTCGAACTTGGTCTATAACTTCTCATAACAAAGTAATGTAGCAATTCTCTGTATAGTATCTTGAAAGCGTGCGAAAAAAATTGTGGAAAACTAATATTTTTCCTATTTCATAAGTCGAAAGGGGGAATAACTCCATGAAAAATTGACGAAAATGTCTGAAACTTGAACTTGCTCTGTAACTCCTTATATTAAAGTGATGCATCGATTTTCGCTTAAATATCTTGAAGGGGTGCAAAAGAAGTGCGGAAAGCTGATATTTTTCGTAATTCTTAAGACGAAAGGGGGCATAACTCCATGAAAAATGGACACATACGCCTGAAACTCGAACATAGTCTGTAACTTCTCATACCAAAGCAATGTAGCAATTCTCAGTATAATATCTTGAAAGACTGCGAAAAAAAGTGCGGTAAACTAATATTTTTCGTATTTCATAAGTCGAAAGGGGGAATAACTCCATGAAAAATTGACGAAAATGTCTGAAACTCGAACTTAGTCTGTAACTTCTCATACCAAAGCAATGTAGCAATTCTCAGTATACTATCTTGAAAGACTGCGAAAAAAAGTGCGGAAAACTAATATTTTTCCTATTTCATAGGACGAAAGGGGTAATAACTCCATGAAAAATTTACGAAAATGTCTGAAACTCGAACTTGCTCTGTAACTCCTTATACTAAAGCGATGCACCGATTTCCGATTAAATATCTTGAAGGAGTGCGAAAAAGTGTGGAAAGCTGATATTTTTCGTATTTCTTAAGTCGAAAGGGGGCATAACTCCATCAAAAACTGACGCATACGCCTGAAACTCGAACTTAGTCTGTAACTTCTCAGAACAAAGCACTATATCAATTCTCAGTTGAATACCTTGAAGCGTTAAGGAAAAAAATGCGGACTACCAACTGCGACAGACGGACAGACGGACGGATGGACGGACGGGCGGACAGACGGACGGACGGACGGACGGACGGACGGACACACGGAGTGCAAACCTATAGTCCCGCCGGTTTTACCGGTAGGGGACTAATAACGTTATCATACTCATGGCAAGCATGCCAGTGTGGTGTATCGCCAAACCTGCCTACATAGATCACCAACCCCTGCGGGCGTATGACGGTGACCCGCAAGGAACCGCCACATTCTGTAATTCTACCACATAGGGCAACACTATGGAGAGATGTGATCTAAAAATTCTTTTAAAGTTGTCAAAATTCATCTTCATCCGGGCCAATGTCTTAGGCCCTACTTACATGGAAAGTAAAATTTGACAAGTTAATACCAGAGGAGGTGAAGCATAAATGGGTACACGTGTAAAACGCTGGGAAAATGGCGGGGTGGGGCTGGGGTAGAATCCAGTTTTCGCTACGCTCCGCCAATCTCTAATTAAGCTCCACCCACACATCGCCAGGGTTGGGATCAATAGAACTCTCTGACTATTAATTTCCAGTCCCGCAAGAGCGCCCAGTCAAATCAGACTAAAACTATTCAACAGCATGTTTATTAAATAGTAAAGACATACAATTCGTGCAACCGCGCTTAGTCCGTCATCAATTAAGCGTTCGTGACGAACTTAGCTACGTACTTCATGAGCTCATTGATTGTGACGTCATGTTACACTCCGCATAGTGGACTATTACGTCATGTGATTGATGGATACATTTGAAAGGTCACTTAGCTGTAATGACGTAATAGGCTGAAAATAAATCCAGCCTTGATATGGCTGGACTGGAAGATAGAAACTAGGGGTTCAACCTAGGCCAATTGACTACTCCAGTTCATCGAGCAATCAGATGACGTCATCATCACCTGCCTCTCGTGTAGACCTGACGTCATAATCAATGGGCCTTTCCAGTTTTAGCTATGCCCCGCCCATCTCTAGCTAGGCTCCACCCACACCTCGCTCGTGTTGGGATCGATCGATCTCTGAACACCGTGACTATCAATTTCCAAAAAAACTACACAGGTAAGCTGTTGAATATTTTGAAACTAATTTGACTGGGCGATGTTGCTGCCTTAGAAACTAATTTGACTGGGCGCTGGTGCTACCTAAGGCAGCAACAGCGCACAGCCAAATTAGTTTCAAAATATTCAACAGCATGTTTATTAAATAGCAAAGAATTACAAAGAAATACAATTTATACAACGTGTCGGAATTTTTTAGATTTGATGTCGGTCTATATGGAACCCTTTGTGACGTAATGTTTGCGGCGTCATCATACACCCGCTGAGCAGATTATGACGTCACACGAGGTTGGGTGATGGATGGATACTCTGGAAAGGTGAATTACGCCATGAATGACGCGATTTAGTCAGTTGTAAACGTGTAATAGTCCGCCAAGTTGTACGAATTTTATGCCATTTCTATTTAATAAACGTTCTGTTTTTAAAACTAATTTGACTCGGTGATGTTGGCGCAATATAGGGATAGAATGCTCCAAACACTGGTAAAGCGTGGGTGGTTGTTAGCTAGAGATGGGCGGGGTAGCGATAAAACCAACACCTTATTATACGTTACAACACACATTTCCCACAGTGACGTCATTACGCCGGGATTCTCCTAAATCAACGCTCAGAGCAAAGCTGCTGGTTGGTACCGGCCGCCAACAAGCCTCTGACCCGCGTTGAGTTACTTTTGCACTAAAATACACCGCAATCTAAACCGTTCCTATGATAAACTAAAACCCTTTTATTATTTAAATCATATATCATTGGAAAGCGCATTGAATTGCCGAAACATTAATGCATTATTTTTTATATTTTTGTAACGTTTTCACTGAGTTATTTGCGTATATAAAATACCCCATTCGACTTAGATTCATTAAATCAAGTGGACAATAGGGGATATTTTATAATTGCAATCAACTGTATTAAATTTTATAAAACTATAAAAACTAATATAGAAATGTATAGAAAATTGGCGTAGCTTTCCAATGATGTATGACTTCAAAAATATTATGAACATAGTTTTTCATATGCACTGCATAAATTGCACTGCATCTGATTCCCATAGTAAAGTAATGTTGTTTGCGCCTCGGCTATAGCGGTTACCAGCCGGAAGTGGTATGTGCGATTCATTCCGGGAATGTATTTTCCCAAAATACGCTAATGTGGGAAACGTGTATTGTAAGATTGTTTAAGTGACTCAGATGTAAAAGTACGAAATCCATCGATTGCGGTGCACTATTGAATATCGGTAGGAGTTATTAGGCCTGTTCGAAAAAATGTATCCGTCATACGCCTTTTATTATTGTATATGCCTTTGTAATCTCCGAAGCTTTTAAGTTTATCTATCTGAGCAAATATTATACGTGGTGGAAGAGCTTAGTTCCCGATTAAGTTTCATAGGTTTATTTTCTGAGTCATAGTGTATATATATAGGAACACGCTATACTATTGAAACATATACCTGGTGAAAGCATAGTGGGAGTTGAGAGGAAGGGTTGGGGTGGGTAAACGGGGGTAAATGACGACGGTCTGGAATAACCATGAATATGGTATGTTAATTCAATTATTCGTATTGTTTAATCTATTATATTAATGGCTAACTGCTATCCGACAATGACAGTGTTTGAAGGAGCTGTTCTTTTCTTTCATATTCTTTTTTAATCTGTTTACATCGTTTTTCTCCCCTACACCCCTCTACCCCCCCCCCCCCCCCCTTCTCTCCCTCCCTCCCTCCCTCTCTCTCTCTCTCTCTCTCTCTCTCACCTCTTAATTTATTGTTTTCTCTCTCACCTCGGTTTAGTGTTCTCAATCATTGGCTGCTTATAATAATTCTGTAGGGAGAGGGCAAATCTAAGTTGTAAGAACTTGTGCCCGATCCCATTGTGCAATTGTTACAATAAAATATGTTTAAATCAACATATTCCAGCCATTGTATACAGACACTCCCCTATAGTAAACGAGTCGTCGTTACATAATTATTTAATTCTTGCCAGGGTTGTCAAAATAGCTGTTTTGAAATTGATACATTAGAATTTCATGTGTAATAGAGTTAATCTAAAGAAACTCAACAAAATAATTCACACGCCTATGATTTCTTAGTTATTTTAAACTGTCTGTTGGCTGAGTTTTCGCAGACGATATATTCCAAATGTTATATCTCTGGACCTGTTCAATATTTTGAAAACAATTTGACTGAAAGTTGTTGGTGGCTAAGCCACCAATAACTTTCAGTCAAATTGTCTTCAAAATATTGAGCAAGTTAAGATGTTTTGCTCATTGAAATTATTGCTTGCAGCGACCAGACCGTTAAAGGGGCATATGGTGGTCTTCTACAACGCGGCCTTGCGCAATGTGTGGCTTTCGTGGGGCGTGTACCAACATATCTTGTTGCCTATTTTCAGTCTAAGCTGACTGGGCGCTGTTTCTTCATATGACAGCAGCACGCTCCTGTCAGATTACTTTCAAAATTCTTAACAACTTACACGCGGTTACCTTGAAATTGTGATTATATTTATTCAGCGTTTAAAGTGTTATTTTTGTAGTATGGAAATATGAACAAATTATAAAATAGCGTACCCGAGCTCGCAACAATCTGGCGGGTGGGTGGGAGTCAGGGCTGACAGTCAGACAGATGAACATATAGACAGAACCGATATTCAGTGGCATATCCCATTTACTGGTAGGCGGGCTGGGATGAGTGGGTGGAGTGGGGGCGCCGGCGGTGGGGGCAGTGTGTGTGCGCGTGCGTGCGTGAGTGCGTGCGTTGGGGGGGAGCTAATTTGTAAAAATTGCAAATCACACTCGGTTTTTCATATTCCCTCTTTTGGATTGTGTTATTCAGAAAGCATACGTCTACTTGATAAATGTTTACGAAACGAGTTTCTTGGTAATTGGGGGTGTGGTAGCAGACGAACCGGTGGTGGGGTGGGGGTGGGGTGGGGGTCTGTCTGCCAGTTCATGTTCTGGTTCTCTGTGTAGCATTCATGTACGCGTTTATGTAGAGAGATATTTAGAAAGATCATTTGTATATGCAGTGAGCGGGCGTAGGCTAAAACAATAACTACCGTCATTATTATGCCATTATATCATTATGTTAACGATTTAATACTATTATAATAATATGATTAATAATTATCGTCGTGTCGCTATCATTATTCACTTTCCAAAGCAGAAATGTCAGTGTCTCAGTTTCACGACAAAAAAATACAGGAAGGTTTTTGAATATTTTGAAAATAATTTATCTCACAACCTGGTGCTGTTCTCGGCAGCAACCGCTTCGGATCAAATTAATTCCAACATAGTCAATAGTATATAATTTCCCGTGTCTTGTCTATATATGGCTTAACAATTTAACAGACACTCCTGCCAAAAAAACGCATCAACAGTGGTCTTGAAGAGTCTCCATTTCCAGGTCAAGAGAATATTTCTTTTTTAGCCAGTCATTCCAGTTATATCATTCAAAAATAGTATTTTCTTGGTCTGTAAATGGACATTCGGTATGGAAATATTTTGATTTCCGTTATGAATCGTAAACCGGAAGTGTTAACCATTTCAGGCCGACGCCGGCCAAAACCGGTCTCTATAGTGCTTTTCGTGGGTTGTCCAATTTTACGCAATTTTACGCAAAGATAACCGAGCCAGTCATCCCAGTGGTAAATTTTCAAAAATAGTCTTCTCGCCGCGTGTAAATTGACATTCAATGACGAAATATTTTAATTTCCATGCCAGAATTTAGCCACTAAAGTGTTAATGTTGATAGAATACTCGGTTTGGAGAAATCAGATTATGCTGCCTCTAGTTGTGGTTCTCTAAGGTAAGCCCTCATTAGACCACCCGGATTAAAGAATCGCCAGAATTTGTACCAAGTCGCAGGTGGTCCTTATATACAGTTTTTTGTCTGTATTTATTAACTGCGCTGTAGATTACTCACTCCACTTCATCTGCAGATTTTTTGTTCATAAAATCGAGAAATTCTTTCAGATCGATATGTCCACTCTTATCCTTATCGATCTCTAAGAACCAGTCCTTGAAAATAAAGAAAAAATAAATCATTTTATAACGTGTCAGTAAGAAATCAAAAGAGAGGTCGATTTCTACCTATGCCCCGCCCATTTCTAATTAAGTCGGGTCCAGGGTTTTTTTACGCATGATGGAATAATCGGTTTGAGACTTTGAAACATGAATTCGCGGAATTTAAATTTCAAGGTAACTATATAGGTAGGTAGGCTGTCATTTGACTGGGAGCTTTTTCTGCTTATAGCAGTCAAATTAGTTTCAAAATATTCAACCGAATCTGTATTAAATTCTAAATTCATCAAAGACACACAATTCGTACACTTTGCTATAGACTTTTCGATTTTTGTGAAGTAGCTATGTGATTTTGATTGTGATGTCAGCTGACTAGTGACGTAAATGACTATGACGTCGTAGACGTGAGTGACAGGTCAGATTCCTCTCTAGCAGTCACACATGCTTATAAAGGGCATCTGTTTAAAGGACCACGGGATGGTGTGTCATTAAGACTGGTGGTCGCAAGACCACACGTCTTAGTTAACCACATTCTTGTAACTCTAAAATGGAATTTGAGATGGCAACAGATCTATCTAAAATGAAAATATGGTTTTGCGACCACTTTTAGAAGTGCCATAATGAAGCTGCGACGGTTAAATGGCTATGGAATTGACAATGACATAATAATTGAATATGATGACAATGTCAATAATGAAGGTAATGACAATGTCAATAATGATGGTGGTGACACTGTCAATAATGAAGCTGATGCCGATAGCAATATTGAAGGTGATGACAATGTCAACAAGAGGTCCAAGGGGCCGGTATTGCTCAACTGGAACATTGGCATTTCAAACAAATTGTATTGAGTTTTACATCAATCAGTGCCACGTGCAATGACTTTCAGTCAAAACAGTTTAATTTTAGAAATATTGAGAACAATCTTTCGACTGCTTTTTGCAATAGTGATTTTGACAAATATTTAAATGAAAATAAATGACATCAGTGCTCACAATAGAAATCGATGGCATAAAGTCAAACTTGTATTAAGATACCACCCAAAGGGAAAATCAGAAGGCAGTCTCTTACGACAGCTGGTTTCTTAATAAAGTTCCAAAACACAGTAAAAGAAGAAATTAGTCTCTAAAGCCAAGTGGTCTCTTATCGCATTCACCCATATATCCTGGAAAAGTATATTCTTTATGATATATGTAACAACATTCAATCAAATACATTACAAAATATTCAATAGTATAGATGTCAGAGCACCATAATACATGTCTTAAATATGGAGGAAAAATCGTTAACTGTTAATTATTTTTATCTTGTTTGGCAAGAAAATGTGTCGGGGATGATAAATCATTGCACTGCTGGAGAGAAAAGTCGTCTAATATTTCCTCTATGAAAGTGGCACTATACTAGTGCAAATAGTTAAGGGCTGCTAACTCTGGTGTTTGACGTGGTATTAGTTTCATTTTCGCAACACAGATGTTAGATGCCCACATTACCATTATGACCAAGTTTGAAGATAATTCACATGGAGATAACAACACTGGCTGTCATTGAGAATGGATGGACAGATAAATAGATGGACAGACAGATGACAGACTGGGGGTTATCGATATGCGTTGGATGGCTGACATTCCAGTTGAGCTAATAAAACCAATTTCGACATCAAAATCCATCAAATAAAAAAATCCAATATGATTGCCAAACACACTACATTTTGATTGGTCAATAGCGGCCATGTTTTGTTACCTATCAACATCCCATGAACAAACTTTAATGGTCCTTTGTGCATAATTATATCCCACAAATGTACTCTCGATCTGTTCAGTGATTCTGCAGAAGAACTCGTTTTTGCGAAAACTAGGTAATCCAAGATGGCTGCTGAGTTCTTTGGACAATCAAGTTCCTTTGAACAAACTTAGTTCAGGTCTTGCTTTATATTATATTTCGTGAGTTTTGAATTGATCCACCAAGAAGATTTTTAAAGAGGTTTCTAAAAATCGACTAAAATCCAAGATTGCCGCCGACCAAATTCGCCGATCGACTTCCTATGAACAAACTTATATCTCTATCCCCTAAGGATGCTTCCTGTCAATTATAATTGAAATTGCCCCTGTTGCTCTTGAGAAGAAGTCGTTTAAAGTTAAAGTTGATGGATGGACGGATGAAGGACAGATGACGGACGATTGCCAAGGCATAAGCTCACTTGGCCATTCTCCTCAGGTGAGCTAATAATGAAGGTGATGATATGACAATAATGAAGGTGATGGCAATGTCAATAATGAAGGTGATGATAATGACAATAAATGAAGGTGATGACAATGTCAATAATGAAGGTGATGACAATGTCAAGAATGAAAAAGTGATGATAATAACAACTAGATTGATCAGTCGATTGCGCGTCATAGCAAATCCCCCACGTTCACCGCTTTGAACTGTTAACCCACCATACCCCAGCCCCGGGGCTGGAGCCAAATGTAAATGTCCGTTTGCACTCTGCAATCAATTGGGTAACTCATATATCAAATTTGCTTGAATTTCGTCCAACTGTGTCAGAGGAGATGGATTACAATCAATGCCATGTCATTTTGACGCTATCCACAACCCCCTGGGGTGGGGCCAACTGCAAACGTGCGCATCCACTCCACATTGATATGGGTAACTCACATTTTAAATTTGGTTGAATCCCGTCCGTTTTCTTCGGAGAAGTTGTATTACAATAAATTTCTTGACATTTTGCCCGTACCCCGCCCACTCCTGGGGCCGGGGACAAATCTAAATGTGCTAATGTACTCCACATTGATATTGTTACTGACATACCAAATTTGCTTGAATTCTTTCCAATGGTTTCGGAGGAATGGCATTACACGCATTTTTTATGCTTTGACCCCCCCCCCTACCCACCACATCCCCACCCCACACGCACCCCATCCACCACGCCCCACCCCACTACCCCCACCCTCAAATGGCTCATGTAAATGTACTCCACAATGATATGGGTAACTCACATACCAAATTTGGTTGAATTCTGTTCAGGGGTTTAGGAGGAGATGTGTTATAATCAATTTCTGCTGGTTATAATTTGCCCTTTTGACCCCCCCCCCACCCCCACACACCCACATCTCGCTGAATGACCAAGTTAGCAGAAGGAGATGTGTGCCCAGGTGAGCTAGAGTTTATTTAGAAAATAATTTGACTGAAAGCCAATGCTGCCTTTGGTAGTAACAACATTCAATCAAATACATTACAAAATATTCAATAGTATAGATGTCAGAGCACCATAATACATGTCTTAAATATTTAGGCAGTGTAGGAAAAAACGTTAACTGTTAATTATTTTTATCTTGTTTGGCAAGAAAATGTGTCGGGGATGATAAATCATTGCACTGCTGGAGAGAAAAGTCGTCTAATATTTCGTCTATGAAAGTGGCACTATACTAGTAGTGCAAATAGTTAAGGGCTGCTAACTCTGGTGTTTGACGTGGTATTAGTTTCATTTTCGCAACACAGATATTAGATGCCGACATTACCATTGTGACCAAGGTTGAAGATAATTCACAGAGAAATAACAACCCTGGCTGCCATTGAGAATGGATGGACAGATAAATAGATGGACAGACAGATGACACACTGGGGGTTATCGACATGCGTTGGATGGCTGACAATCCAGTTGGGCTAATAAAACCAATTTCGGCATCAAAATCCATCAAATAAAGAATTCAATATGACTGCCAAACACACTACATTTTGATTGGTCAATGGCGGCCATGTTTTGGTACCTATCAACATCCCATGAACAAACTTTAATGGTCCTTTGTGCATAATTATATCCCACAAATGTACTCTCGATCTGTTCAGTGATTCTGCAGAAGAACTCGTTTTTGCGAAAACTAGGTAATCCAAGATGGCTGCTGAGTTCTTTGGACAATCAAGTTCCTTTGAACAAACTTAGTTCAGGTCTTGCTTTATATTATATTTCGTGAGTTTTGAATTGATCCACCAAGAAGATTTTTAAAGAGGTTTCTAAAAATCGACTAAAATCCAAGATTGCCGCCGACCAAATTCGCCGATCGACTTCCTATGAACAAACTTATATCTCTATCCCCTAAGGATGCTTCCTGTCAATTATAATTGAAATTGCCCCTGTTGCTCTTGAGAAGAAGTCGTTTAAAGTTAAAGTTGATGGATGGACGGATGAAGGACAGATGACGGACGATTGCTAAGGCATAAGCTCACTTGGCCATTCTCCTCAGGTGAGCTAATAATGAAGGTGATGATATGACAATAATGAAGGTGATGGCAATGTCAATAATGAAGGTGATGATAATGACAATAAATGAAGGTGATGACAATGTCAATAATGAAGGTGATGACAATGTCAAGAATGAAAAAGTGATGATAATAACAACTAGATTGATCAGTCGATCGCGCGTCATAGCAAATCCCCCACGTTCACCGCTTTGAACTTTTAACCCACCATACCCCAGCCCCGGGGCCGGAGCCAAATGTAAATGTCCGTTTGCACTCTGCAATCAATTGGGTAACTCATATATCAAATTTGCTTGAATTTCGTCCAACTGTGTCAGAGGAGATGGATTACAATCAATGCCATGTCATTTTGACGCTATCCACAACCCCCTGGGGTGGGGCCAACTGCAAACGTGCGCATCCACTCCACATTGATATGGGTAACTCACATTTTAAATTTGGTTGAATCCCGTCCGTTTTCTTCGGAGAAGTTGTATTACAATAAATTTCTTGACATTTTGCCCGTACCCCGCCCACTCCTGGGGCCGGGGACAAATCTAAATGTGCTAATGTACTCCACATTGATATTGTTACTGACATACCAAATTTGCTTGAATTCTTTCCAATGGTTTCGGAGGAATGGCATTACACGCATTTTTTATGCTTTGACCCCCCCCCCCCCCCTACCCACCACATCCCCACCCCACACGCACCCCATCCACCACGCCCCACCCCACTACCCCCCACCCTCTCATGGCTCATGTAAATGTACTCCACAATGATATGGGTAACTCACATACCAAATTTGGTTGAATTCTGTTCAGGGGTTTAGGAGGAGATGTGTTATAATCAATTTCTGCTGGTTATAATTTGCCCTTTTGACCCCCCCCCCACCCCCACACACCCACATCTCGCTGAATGACCAAGTTAGCAGAAGGAGATGTGTGCCCAGGTGAGCTAGAGTTTATTTAGAAAATAATTTGACTGAAAGCCAATGCTGCCTTTGGTAGTAACAACATTCAATCAAATACATTACAAAATATTCAATAGTATAGATGTCAGAGCACCATAATACATGTCTTAAATATTTAGGCAGTGTAGGAAAAAACGTTAACTGTTAATTATTTTTATCTTGTTTGGCAAGAAAATGTGTCGGGGATGATAAATCATTGCACTGCTGGAGAGAAAAGTCGTCTAATATTTCGTCTATGAAAGTGGCACTATACTAGTAGTGCAAATAGTTAAGGGCTGCTAACTCTGGTGTTTGACGTGGTATTAGTTTCATTTTCGCAACACAGATATTAGATGCCGACATTACCATTGTGACCAAGGTTGAAGATAATTCACAGAGAAATAACAACCCTGGCTGCCATTGAGAATGGATGGACAGATAAATAGATGGACAGACAGATGACACACTGGGGGTTATCGACATGCGTTGGATGGCTGACAATCCAGTTGGGCTAATAAAACCAATTTCGGCATCAAAATCCATCAAATAAAGAATTCAATATGACTGCCAAACACACTACATTTTGATTGGTCAATGGCGGCCATGTTTTGGTACCTATCAACATCCCATGAACAAACTTTAATGGTCCTTTGTGCATAATTATATCCTACAAATGTACTCTCGATCTGTTCAGTGATTCTGCAGAAGAACTCGTTTTTGCGAAAACTAGGTAATCCAAGATGGCTGCTGAGTTCTTTGGACAATCAAGTTCCTTTGAACAAACTTAGTTCAGGTCTTGCTTTATATTATATTTCGTGAGTTTTGAATTGATCCACCAAGAAGATTTTTAAAGAGGTTTCTAAAAATCGACTAAAATCCAAGATTGCCGCCGACCAAATTCGCCGATCGACTTCCTATGAACAAACTTATATCTCTATCCCCTAAGGATGCTTCCTGTCAATTATAATTGAAATTGCCCCTGTTGCTCTTGAGAAGAAGTCGTTTAAAGTTAAAGTTGATGGATGGACGGATGAAGGACAGATGACGGACGATTGCCAAGGCATAAGCTCACTTGGCCATTCTCCTCAGGTGAGCTAATAATGAAGGTGATGATATGACAATAATGAAGGTGATGGCAATGTCAATAATGAAGGTGATGATAATGACAATAAATGAAGGTGATGACAATGTCAATAATGAAGGTGATGACAATGTCAAGAATGAAAAAGTGATGATAATAACAACTAGATTGATCAGTCGATCGCGCGTCATAGCAAATCCCCCACGTTCACCGCTTTGAACCTTTAACCCACCATACCCCAGCCCCGGGGCCGGAGCCAAATGTAAATGTCCGTTTGCACTCTGCAATCAATTGGGTAACTCATATATCAAATTTGCTTGAATTTCGTCCAACTGTGTCAGAGGAGATGGATTACAATCAATGCCATGTCATTTTGACGCTATCCACAACCCCCTGGGGTGGGGCCAACTGCAAACGTGCGCATCCACTCCACATTGATATGGGTAACTCACATTTTAAATTTGGTTGAATCCCGTCCGTTTTCTTCGGAGAAGTTGTATTACAATAAATTTCTTGACATTTTGCCCGTACCCCGCCCACTCCTGGGGCCGGGGACAAATCTAAATGTGCTAATGTACTCCACATTGATATTGTTACTGACATACCAAATTTGCTTGAATTCTTTCCAATGGTTTCGGAGGAATGGCATTACACGCATTTTTTATGCTTTGACCCCCCCCCCCCCCCCCTACCCACCACATCCCCACCCCACACGCACCCCATCCACCACGCCCCACCCCACTACCCCCACCCTCTCATGGCTCATGTAAATGTACTCCACAATGATATGGGTAACTCACATACCAAATTTGGTTGAATTCTGTTCAGGGGTTTAGGAGGAGATGTGTTATAATCAATTTCTGCTGGTTATAATTTGCCCTTTTGACCCCCCCCCCCACCCCCACACACCCACATCTCGCTGAATGACCAAGTTAGCAGAAGGAGATGTGTGCCCAGGTGAGCTAGAGTTTATTTAGAAAATAATTTGACTGAAAGCCAATGCTGCCTTTGGTAGTAACAACATTCAATCAAATACATTACAAAATATTCAATAGTATAGATGTCAGAGCACCATAATACATGTCTTAAATATTTAGGCAGTGTAGGAAAAAACGTTAACTGTTAATTATTTTTATCTTGTTTGGCAAGAAAATGTGTCGGGGATGATAAATCATTGCACTGCTGGAGAGAAAAGTCGTCTAATATTTCGTCTATGAAAGTGGCACTATACTAGTAGTGCAAATAGTTAAGGGCTGCTAACTCTGGTGTTTGACGTGGTATTAGTTTCATTTTCGCAACACAGATATTAGATGCCGACATTACCATTGTGACCAAGGTTGAAGATAATTCACAGAGAAATAACAACCCTGGCTGCCATTGAGAATGGATGGACAGATAAATAGATGGACAGACAGATGACAACACTGGGGGTTATCGACATGCGTTGGATGGCTGACAATCCAGTTGGGCTAATAAAACCAATTTCGGCATCAAAATCCATCAAATAAAGAATTCAATATGACTGCCAAACACACTACATTTTGATTGGTCAATGGTGGCCATGTTTTGTTACCTATCAACATCCCATGAACAAACTTTAATGGTCCTTTGTGCATAATTATATCCCACAAATGTACTCTCGATCTGTTCAGTGGTTCTGCAGAAGAACTCGTTTTTGCGAAAACTAGGTAATCCAAGATGGCTGCTGAGTCCTTTGGACAATCAAGTTCCTTTGAACAAACTTAGTTCAGGTCTTGCCTTATATTATATTTCGTGAGTTTTGAATTGATCCACCAAGAAGATTTTTAAAGAGGTTTCTAAAAATCGGCTAAAATCCAAGATTGCCGCCGACCAAATTAGCCGATCGACTTCCTATGAACAAACTTATATCTCTATCCCCTAAGGATGCTTCCTGCCAATTATAATTGAAATTGCCCCTGTTGCTCTTGAGAAGAAGTCGTTTAAAGTTAAAGTTGATGGATGGACGGATGACGGACAGATGACGGACGGTCGCCATGGCATAAGCTCACTTGGCCATTCTCCTCAGGTGAGCTAATAATGAAGGTGATGATATGACAATAATGAAGGTGATGGCAATGTCAATAATGAAGGTGATGATAATGACAATAAATGAAGGTGATGACAATGTCAATAATGAAGGTGATGACAATGTCAAGAATGAAAACGTGATGATAATAACAACTAGATTGATCAGTCGATCGCGCGTCATAGAAAATCCCCCACGTTCACCGCTTTGAACATTTAACCCACCTTACCCCAGCCCCGGGGGCCGGAGCCAAATGTAATTGTCCGTTTGCACTCTGCAATCAATTGGGTAACTGATATATCAAATTTGCTTGAATTTCGTTCAACAGTGTCAGAGGAGATGGATTACAATCAATGCCATGTCATTTTGACGTCATCCACCAGCCCCTGGGGTGGGGCCAAATGCAAATGTGCGCATCCACTCCACATTGATATGGGCAACTCACATTTTAAATTTGGTTGAATGCCGTCCGTTTTTTTCGGAGGAGTTGTATTACAATAAATTTCTTGACATTTTGCCCGTACCCTGCCCACTCCTGGGGCCGGGGACAAATCTAAATGTGCTAATGTACTCCACATTGATATTGTTACTGACATACCAAATTTGCTTGAATTCTTTCCAATGGTTTCGGAGGAGTTGCACTACACGTATTTTTTATGCTTTGACCCCCTTACCCACCACATCCCCACCCCACACGCACCACATCCCCACCACATCCCCACCCACCCCACTACCCCCACCCTCTCATGTTGGCGGGCTAAATGTGCTCATGTAAATGTACTCCACAATGATATGGGTAACTCACATACCAAATTTGGTTGAATTCTGTTCAGGGGGTTAGGAGGAGATGTGTTATAATTCACCTTTCCAAAGTATCCATTCATCATCTGACTAGTATGACGTCATAATCAGTTCCGCGCGTGTGTGATGACGTCACAATCATTACGTCACAAAGGGTTCCATATAGACAGTCATCAAATCTCAAAGAGTCTGACACGTTGTATAAATTGTATGTCTTTGTAATTCTTTGCTATTTAATAGACATGCTGTTGGATGATTTGAGGCGGGTTTGACTGGGCGCTGTTGCTGCCTTAGGCAGCACCGGCGCCCAGTCAACTTAGCCTCAAGATACCCAACAGCTCATCTGTATAGCTTTCTGGAAATCGATAATCAGGCATAATCTATTGTATAGTGTACATATTTCGACTTTAGGGATAATCAATGCATTTATTAATTTATTGTTTATGAACGTATATAATAGCTGACCGTCATTGTAGGTTTATACGCTATACACTGAAGGGCCTATGGCCTAATGTGGAATCAATAAATCAACAAATCAAATCCATTACAATCAATTTCCGCTGGTTATAATTTGCCCTTTTGACCGCCCCCCCACCCCCACCCACCCCACCCCCGTAGGAGCGGGGGCAAATGTAAATGGATTCTTGCACTCCGTATTCATATGGGTAACTAAAACATCAAATTTGAACTTGGTTGAGTTCCGTCTAACGGTTTCAGAGGAGATGCGTTACAAGTGATTAGAGCTCTTAATCCCTACCCCACACCCTCCACCTCCCCCACCCCAACCCCGGTAGCGGAGCCAAATCTAAATATCGTCTTCCAAAGCGGACTCATATGGGTAACCCGCATACCAACTTTTATTTAATCCCACCAAACGGTTTTGGAAGAGATAGCGTGACGGACGGACGGAGTCGGACAAACAGACGGCTAGACGGGCACACGGACAGACGGGCGGAGGCGATTACAATATACCCGACGTTATTTTTTTAAGACGTGAGGATAATAATGAATGTGATGACAGTGTCAATAACGAAGGTGATGACAATGATATTAAACATAGGAGATATTAGTAAATAACTCGCTAGCGGAACGTTATAATGCAACCAACCGTCATCAGAGGTCAAATCAAGCAACCCACGCAAAATGTAAATAATTCACGTCGTGACTAAACGACAAAGTTGAAAATAGAAAAATCAATTAATAAATTTGTGGATGCCTGTGTTTGTCATTTCCCAAATACGCCGTAATCCCCTGGCTCCAGGTATGTCCATCTGTCACGTAAGATCAAAGAGCACCAGCAGATAGCACGTCTGAACTGACCAGACTTTAAAATGACTTCAACGCTAAAATAGAAGCTTCTAAATATCTCAAGATAAATGCAGGAAAACTGTTAAAGTTTTAAAATTAAATTGACTGAAGCTATTGTTGTCTTAGTCCTGATGTTTTCAGGAAAATTTGTTTTAAAATATTGAAAAAATATGTCCCATGATGTAAATGTTTACCCATATATTATGTGTCTGAGTTAAACCATTGAAACCCTAATTTCCATAATCTGAATTTCACGGTAAGTTCCCAGGTAAGCTGCTGAATATTTTGAAACTAATTCCACTGGAAACTGTTGCTGCCGTGGGCAGCAACCGCTTCCAGTCAAATTAGTTTCAAAATATTCAACCGCATAGTTCTTGCATTGTAGAGAATTTGTCGTATTTGGTATTTTTGCCTCAATGGGTTAAACGGCAGAGACCTTTATCACTTATATCGACAGAAATAAATAGCACGGAATGGCTATGACCTTCTCAATGGCGGAATTTATGTTCAGTACTTTGTTATAGCCTCCAAAACACTACGTTTTGTTACTAATTCCATTACGTAGTCGAATACATTGACAGATTAATACCGCCAATACAATTCTATTTCTGATAAAAAAAAATATAAATTCGCTTTTGTTCAATTTTTCTTCCAAATACCAAAAGATAATTGAGTCCTTTTGGAGGCTATATATGCACATGATCGTCTGCGTCAACCAGTCGAACATGCGCAGTTGCGTTTTACTGACTTCACGTCACCGATAGTCGGGAGACAACTGCCCCAATAGTGAAAGTACGCCGACTTCCAGTCTACCCTTATAAGATGCATCCGCGTATATCCAACCAATTACGCGCACATTGTGTAAAAATAAAAGTGGATTGTATATATCATTTTTATCAGAGCAATCAACGCACTTCAATCCAATGCCGCCTACGCATAACCCCACCTCTTCAATATTCGCCAACAGTAATTAAACCCCACCTACCCAACACAACCCCAAAATACTAAGCAAGCATAGTAAGCCAATTTGTGGTAAATTTAAATTCAACCTGCCGATATTTTGGAACCGATACAAGGAGTGTGTTGTTTACACGGAGACGTGTAAGATACGTTTGCTCTGGACTGAGATTATTTTGTTTGTGCATTCAATAGATAGCCTAGCCGTAAATTACAGCGATCCTTTTAATGTGTAGGACGAGTCATTCATTACTTTATATCGATCAGTATGTAGTTGATATATTGTTATCAGTAGAGAGGATGGTGATGGGTGGGATGGTGGTTGTAGACACAGTCAACTTATAATCCCTAATTTGAATTCACATTTCTTGAGTACCCATCTATCAATCTGACGTCATATGACGTCATAATCAGCTAAGCAGCCGGTGGGATGACGTCATAATCATTACGCCATAAATGATTCTATGTATCCCGTCTTTATCTATTACAAGTCCGACACGTTGTACGAATTGTATGTCTCTACCATTTAATAAACATGATGTTGACTATTTTGAAACTAATTTGACTGGACGCTGTTGTTGCCATAGGCAGCAACAGCGCCCAGTCAAATTAGTTCCCAAATGTTCAATAGCTTACCTGTATATACTTCTCGAAATTGATAGTTAAGGAGTTCAGAGATCGATCGATCCCAACACGAGCGAGGCGTGGGTGGGGCTTAGCTAGAGATGGGCGGGGCTTGGCTAAACGTGGAAAGGTCAATTAAGTTGAACTGAATAGATTATATGCAGATGCACCAACTATTAGTAATATTCTGGCCTTGAAAGTTTCAAATTGAAACCGGAAATCCTAGAATCTAAATTGTATGGCGACTATACAGGTAAGCTCTTGAATAACTTAAAATTATGGCAACAACAACTTCCATTCAAATTCGTTTCGAAATATTGAACATAGTGTTTATTAACTCGTAAATTTTTATCAAAAATATAATATTTGTACACATCGTGATTGAGCTATACCTCAATTTGTTTATTACGTCAGCTAAGATGTGAAGTATTTGATTATGACGTCAGCTAAGATGTGAAGTATTTGATTATGACGTCTATACTAGACTGGCAGATAGAACCGCTCTAGTCTCCTACTGCCCTGATAACGCAGCTTACTGGACCGATACCGGGACGATATGATGACGCGCGTCTTCTTCATGATTGCGAAACATTACACCCATCCTGCGCTCATGGAATATGAACTGGGTGGGGACTCAAATGCCAACACCTCCTTCCCCCCCCCCCCCACACACACACCACCACCACCACCACCACCACCACCACCACCACCACCACCACCACCACCACCACCACCACCACCACCACCACCACCACCACAATAGACCTTCCCAGTATATCTATCCATCATATGACGTCAAAACGAATTACGTGACGTGTAGCATGACGTCATAATCAATGATCTCATGAATGACGTAGTTCGTCACGAACGCATAATTGATGACGGACCAAGCGTTGCTCGGACGAATTGAAAGTCTACTATTTAATAAACACGCTATTGAATATTTTGTAACTAAATTGACTGGGCGCTATTGCTACCATATGTATCAACAGCACCCATTCAAATTATTTCAAAATAATCAACAGCCTACCTGTATAGTTTCCTGGAAATTGATAATCACGAAGTTCAGGGATCGATCGATCTCGACACGGGCGAAGCGTGCGTGGAGCTTAGGGAGGGATGGGCAGGGCATAGCTAAAACAGAGTGTCCTCCATTATGTTAACGACGCATACCATGATCTCATCAGCGGAGGAATTGTAGCCAGAGGCACGCACTACTTTAGCCAATTCCAGTGGAGTCAACGAACCACTACCGTCTGTGTCCGCCTTACGAAAGAAATCTTCCAAACGACTGGACTGTCTTTGTTGTGCCATTCTGTTTCTCGGTATTGCTTTGTTCTGCAAAAATAAGATAAGTAGTAGTAGTAGTAGCGGCGGCGGCGGCGGCGGCGGCAGCGGCGGCGGCGGCGGCGGCAGCGGCGGCGGCGGCGGCGGCAGCAGCAGTAGTAGTAGTAGTAGTAGTAGTAGTAGTAGTAGTGATAAATAGTAGTAGTAGTAGTAGTAGTAGTAGTAGTAGTAGTAGCAGTAGCAGTAGCAGTAGCAGCAGTAGCAGTAGCAGTAACCGTAGCCGTAGCCGTAGCAGTAGCAGCAGCAGCAGCAGTAGTAGTAGTAGTAGTAGTAGTAGTAGTAGTAGTAGTAATAATAGTAATAGTAGCAGTTGCAACAGCAATAGTAGTAGTAGTAGTAGTAGCAGTAGCAGCAGCAGCAGCAGTAGTAGCAGTAGTAGTAGTAGTAGTCATTGAAAGCTGTGCTAAAATTGGCTCTGCGAATTCTGACGAATATTTTCGTCACTACTGCTCGTATACACTTAATTTTTGTTTTGTTCGCTGCATAAGCGGTTTTGGTTGAGTTTGATGTTTTCTGTTTGTGTTTTATTCGTCGTTGTTTGTCGTATTTTGTGACTCTGGTTTTCTGGTTTCGAGAACTAGAGTCGCCAAGTAAACTGCCATTGTATTTGGCAACCGTCGTGTTACATTTGTATATAAGTTTAGGTGGCTTTTTGCCTACTATATCTCCGTTATTGATAAGCGCATTTGTACTTGGCGGGCTGAGCTTTCTTTCTGCTTAGGCCGATCTCGCTGACCTGTCGAGACATCGCGCTTCGTATGTGCGTTTATATTCACCGCAGTAGACAGGCGTAATCTAGGTCAATGTGAACGCTCCCTAGTAACGTGTCAAGTCGCTATAAACAGACTCTTAGCCTTAGGCTCACCACTGCTGGGTTGAATGGTGACGCAATTGACGTCTATCATGGAATAAAAGACACTGTAGGGGCTGGGCCAAATGTCTTAAAGGGGCTAATTAATATTAGCAAAAATGTCTGGAATCTTACGGTCAGTTCACAAGGAGTGAAAGAAAGGTTTTTGGAAGAGGGCCTGATTGTCAATGGACAAATATGTAAGATCGAAGAGGTTGATTCAGATAAATTGATTGTAAAAGTAAAGGCCCCTCTTGAAATTCCGAATGAACGTATTACAGCCGAGCTGGGAAAATATGGGCGAGTGATAAAAATTGAAAGGGAGACGTATGCCTTCGATAGAACACTTGAAAATGGGATAAGACGGGTGTGCCTGGAAAAAATTGACAAACCAATTCCAGGTAGATTGTCTATTGATGGGAGCTTCTTCCTCCCTGTGTGGTATAGGGGCCAGGTTAAAGAGTGCCGTATCTGCACACGTACTGAACACCTAGCTAGTACCTGTCCTTACAAGAATAAGTGTGTTTTGTGTGGGTCAGCTGATCATTTTAAATCTCGATGTTATAAAAGTTCATCGATGAATGCTGCAAGTAATGTGGAAGAGGCGAGTGCTAGCTATATGCATCCTGCTTCTCTCAATTCCAGTGAAGTACACAGTAGTAACAATGTGCCACACACCTATGCACATGTTGTTAGCAAGGCTGAATATCCCATTGATAGTAAGACTGTGGACCCCAATGTTAGTAAGACTGGGGGTCCAGTTGTTAGTAAGGCTGGTGATCCAGTACTGGCAAAACACGTTGATGAGATTGAGGTTCTGGAGACAGGTATATCTGCTACCGCTCCAGCAACAGCTGAAATAGCCCAGGAAAATGATGACTCCGACGCTGTTGATGTTTAGTACTGGGACAAACAAAATTTGGATCTCAGTCAATGGATGTTGATGTACCATTTGATTTGTCACCACTAACAGAGGTTGGTGTGTTATTAATACATTCTAGACAGGCAATTGTACAGGATACTATTGCTGGTGGGGTTAAAAGATTGATAGAAGACTTGAGCTCTGGGTCGGAGGACAGGGAGGATGACGATATAGACGACTCTATCTCTATTGCAGAGTCTGACACCTCGATCCAAATGCAGGAATCTCAGCAGCCCGATGAAATGGTACTGTATCGCTCAGAGAAGGGCGAGATTTTAGTTCCATACATTACATGCTTAGGTGTTCGCTATAGGCATTTGCGGAGTGATTCAGACATTTCACGGTATCAACATCTGACCATTACTGATCTTACAAATTCAGAGTTTACAATGAAGATTGGCAAATGGGCTAAGCGGGATAAAAACAGTAAGAAGACAAAACCAAACTAGATATTATGGGTACTATGCATAGATTCGTAATCATAATGATAATTTGCTCACTTAATTGCTGTGGTTTAAATGATGGA
This sequence comes from Chaetoderma sp. LZ-2023a, assembly GCA_034401795.1. Classification (NCBI taxonomy): domain Eukaryota; kingdom Metazoa; phylum Mollusca; class Caudofoveata; order Chaetodermatida; family Chaetodermatidae; genus Chaetoderma; species Chaetoderma sp. LZ-2023a. The sequence continues at coordinate 62,212,217 of CM067365.1, forward strand.
TTGAAGCAACGCATGTTGCTAGAGAAATTATCTGATTTGAAAGCTGATATCGTCATGCTTCAGGAAACTAAGTTGCATAATGTTGAAGCACTAGAAAATTTCAAACAACTTTCTAAGGGTGAAATATTCTATTCCAATGCCACTGATTTAAATACAGGAGTGGCGATTTTATTTTTACCCAGGTGTTTGACTTTATTAAATATCATTTCATCGGAAGCTGATAGTAATGGCAGATGGGTCGTGGTGACTGTTGAAATGTCTGGTTCAACACTAAATTTGATGTCTATTTATGCCCCTGCATCCCATTCTCAACGAGGTACATTTTATTCAGCTCTTCGCCCAGTAATTCATGATAGATCAGAAAATATTATTATTGGTGGAGATTTTAATTGTGTTTTAAATCCAGAGAAGGATAGTTATAGAGTTTTAAACCCTGAATGTTGTGAATACACAAGGGTAACACCAAATGGTCAGACAGCTTCTCGGTTAGACAGGATTTATGTACAGAGAGAGCTAAAAGGGTTAATTTCGGATACTGGCATATATCCTGTATCTTTTCTGATCATTGCCGGGTTTCCACTGTGTTAGATAATGCAGAATGGGTTACACGTGGTCCAGGTTTTTGGAAACTTAATATTTCCTTGCTGAATGATTTTGAGTACCATCGATGTATTGAAAGTTTCTGGCGTTTTAAACTCCGCAATATATCAGAATTTGAAAGCTTGATTTTTTGGTGGGAAGCTGTTAAACTAGGGTTTGCTAATATATCAAGGCGATATTCTATTCAAAAGGCAAGAAAAATGCGCAAAGAGGAGAGAAGCTTGATTCGTCTACAAACCTTAATTTTTCGCAAAGTTTCAAGCGGCGATATTTACTTGACTGAGGTTTTTGAGGAGACCAGGTTAAAATTATCACAAATAGTCAAAAAAATGTACACAATGTACAGAGCAGAAGGCGCAAACGTAAGATCAAGAGCCCAATTTTATTCTGAAGGTGAAAAGCCAACAAAGTATTTTTGTGGCCTAGAAAAGTCTAGAGGTGTGGAAAAGATAATTAGGGGCCTTGAAATAAATGGGCAAATTGTTAATTCAAATAAAGATCTACTAGAAACTGTTCAGACATTTTATGAAAATTTATATAAGTCTGAAGAAATTGATGAAGAGTTGGCAGCTAAATTACTTGCTAATATTAAGGAAACATTGACTCCTCCGTTGGCTGATATTTGTGATGAATATTTAACCTTAGAAGACCTGACTAAATCGCTTAAAACAATGAAGAATGGAAAATCACCAGGGGGAGATGGCCTGCCTGTTGACTTCTACGTTACTTTCTGGCATCCCATTGGTCCGAAATTCTGTGAGATTGTTAAAGGAATTTTCCATTAGGGAAAACTTCCTTTGACAATGTCTCAAGCACATGTACGTCTGCTATTTAAAAAGGGTGACCGGAGTGATATACGGAATTATAGGCCAATTTCTCTCCTTGGAGTTGATTACAAGATTATCTCTAGAGCTCTCACTAAAACTAGATCAGGTGCTGGGCGACGTTATAAATCCTGCTCAGACATGTTCAATACCTGGTAGATCTATATTAACCAACACTGTGCTTTTTAGAGATCTGATTCAGTTAGTTGAAAAGGATAACATTCCAGGTGCCATTGTGGCATTAGATAATGAAAATGCTTTCGATCGTTTGGAGTGGAAGTTTTTGTTGATGTCATTAAATCGATTCGGCTTTGGGCCCAATTTTATTAAATGGATCCGAATATTGTACAATGGCATTACTAGTAGATACCTTGTGAACAATTTTATAAGCCAGCCAGTTGTCTTAGAACGAGGGGTTCGAGAAGGTTGCTCACTGTCAGCACTTTTATTTGTAATTTGTATGGAAACCTTGGGAGCGACAATAAGAGAAGATATACATTATCATGGACTGTGTATTCGTGGTCTTATGGAACCAGTGAAATTATCACAATATTCCGATGATACGACTATTTTTCTTGGCCAAAATAGTGATTTTAATCGTTTACATCTTACTTTGGAGAATTTCCAAAAAGCGTCAGGGCTCAAAATTAATAAAGAAAAATCAGTAGGTTTGTTTTTGGGTTCATGGAAAGATCGAAATGATCAGCCATTAGACATCAATTGGTCCACTGACATAATAGAGATCTTAGGCATTCATTTCAGTCGAACACACCATGATTCCATTAATTGGACAAACTTGCTTTCTAAAATTAGCAAGAAAATTATTCAATGGAAACATCGACGTCTGACTATTTTTGGCCGGGCAATAGTGATCAATAATTTGATATTGTCACAACTTTGGTATATTGCTGCAGTTGTTAATATGCCCAAACATGTTGAAGAGGAAATTACCAAGAAGATATTTGATTATTTGTGGGAGGGTAAAACACACCTTGTCTCACAACGTGTCTGTACTAATAATAAGCTTGATGGTGGGCTTTCCATTCCAGACCTAAGAATTAAATGCGTCTCATTAAGGCTGATATTATTAGATGATTTACTTCATTCAGATAGTCAGTGGGCAAATGTGTCTAGATGCCTTATAGAAAGGTGTATTGAGTCATTTTCAGCTAAATCCTTTTTCTGGTCTTCTAAACCTCCACCGAATTACACACGGATTCCATCGATATTTTGGGACATTAAAGCTGCTTTAGCTAAGTTTGTTCGCAAAGAAGATTCACCTCTTTGCTGGGAGCATGCCTCCAGCCAGTACCTATGGGGGAATGATCATATTCTATATGAAGACAGAGTTTTATATTACACTTCTTTTGCTAAGCATGGTATTCAAAATTTGTGTGATATTGTGGATGTGAAAACTCGAAAATGGAAATCACTATATGACATATCACGAGTAACATCTTTACGCACAATTGACGTGCAGCGCCTTCTAAAACGGTTAGAGGAAGCAATTCCAATGGAATGGTTTCTTCTCCCTAATGGGTCTGTGAATGATGCTTGCTCCAAGTTAATCCTGGAAAGTACTGATGGACGTTTTTCATATACGTTAAGGAATAAGGGGTGGTATAATATTTTAATGCTGCAGAATATTACTATTCCAAAGGCTGTCACGGCATGGGAAAGGACTGAGCATTCTCCCCAGAGTTGGGATGTGGTTTGGAAAAATATCCATTCACCACACATACCTAATCGAGCAAGGGATGTTGTCTGGCGATTGATTCATAGAAAACTATGGGTGGGCCCCCTCCTCAAGAAAGTTGACATAGCAAATAATGACCACTGTCTATGTTGTACAGACACTGAGGAAACCATTATCCATTTGTTTACAGAGTGTTTGCCCGTCTCCCAATTTTGGATGTACATTGAACAAATATTTAGGAAAATTGTTACAGTTGATATTAACATAATCCAAGATGCAATTCTATTTCATGAATTAGACGCTTATAATCTGACTAATAATGCAAAGAAGATCTTGTTATTTTGTTTGAGTGTGGCGGTCTGGGCAATTTGGAAGCATCGTTGTACGATAGTTAGTGACTCATATACAGGGGTTAACTCCAGCAGTTTTGAAAAATTGAAGTGCGCTTTTCGTGCCTTGTTCTCGTATTGCCTTAAATGTGAATTTCATGATGCAGTGACTAAAAATAGACTTCATTCTTTTGAGGTTATTTGGTGCTCTGGTGATTTGATTTCCATTGTTTCGACAAATTTGATTTTTTATTATCCACCGTAATTGGCCTCTGGAGTGATTTATTAAATAATATACATGTATTTGTGCGCTTGGAGCTGTGATTTTGTTTCAAACTACTTTGTTTTGATGTTTTCTATATTTAAAAGCTAACTATATATTTTTAATTATTATTTTAAAGCACATGCAGCATTAGTGGTTTTAGAGTGCGCGTGCGTGTGCATGCATGTGCGCTGACTGTTACTACGTGAAACAGCAGCATTTACTTCACGCAGCAACAGCTCCAACACGTGCATGCACTCTAAAACTCTGCTAATCAGATTGAGATGAAAATTGCGAGTGTTTGCTCTGAAAGGATTAAACCATGTCCCTAAATTTAGGTAGTCGTTTGAACAGGTTAACCCATTTTGTTTTTGGCAATGTTAAAAAACAATCCAACATTTTTTATTAATAATGTTTGTTCCGGGGTAATTTTAGAATCGGAATCCAAAAGTTAATTGCTTTCGACTAAAATAAATCTGACATTCAATGTACTGCTTCCTAATAATAGATTGGAAATACTTAGCATGTATACATATAATTGTGTTTGTCCCGGGATAATTATGGAATCTCTTTTTCAAAGTAAATTGTATTGTTTGAAATCGTTTGTTAAGTTTCAACCCTCTTCAACTATGTAGGTTATATTGTCACTTCACTGAGCTCGGTGTAATATCTTAGCGTTTACTTTTTTATGGATTATCCTGCGGGGCGTTGATTATTGATTAATTTGTTCCCGATTGACTGTGTGTGTTAAATACGTCCGATCGCTGTGGTTGTTTCACAGCCTATGCTCGCGTGAGCTTTTATAATTGTAATGGAATGTTGTTGAGCTAGTTACTTGGAATTTTTAAAGGGACATATTTAGCTGTTTTGAATTTTTTAATTACTCGTTTGACCACCGTATATTTATTGTTTATTAATACACATGACTGATATAATCGTTTGTTCTCTTTGATTTATTCTATGTTTAATGTTCTTTCAGTCAGTTTATTTTTGGGTATTATGGATTTCCACACGATCCATTGATCGTGTTACCAAAAAAAAAGAAGTAGTAGTAGTAGTAGTAGTAGTAGTAGTAGTAGCAGCAGTAGCACATTTTCCCATAGACGCGAGTCATGCGCTGTGCAGAGAAATTGCACACTTTTTAAAATAGGGTTGACATTTACTTGATCAACGAATCGCTTATAGTTTACAGCGTCAACTGACAAATTACCACTAGGTTATGTGGGCATCGTGTTCAATTGACACTGACTGCATTTTATTGTTCGGTATTTTATCAAGCATAAACAGGCATGAGTGCATATTATGCTAGTGTTAAAAACGTTTGTCGTGAAGGGCCTGAGTTTAAATTTTTAAGGCGAACATGGACTTGCCGGAGAAGACATATTGATTTTAGGCCTACTAGGGTGTTTGAACCGTGTTTCATTGACACATAATTCAGTAGACAATATAGCTTCCCCTCTAAAGGCCATTATCATGTAGAAAGCCATTTCACGTCCATACCCTAATACACACGCGCTAAGAAGAGCGTTATGCGCATCGTAGAATCATGCCAGTTTATAACCCGTGACGATATACAGTGCAGCCCAGAAATAAATATGTTTGTTTCAAAACAAAAGGAAAAACATGTTGATCATAAATGTTCTGTTGAATATGTTGAATATAATTGGATTGGAGGACATTGCTGCCTTAGGCAGCAATGTCTGCCTTAGGCAGCAATGTCTGCCTTAGGCAGCAATGTCTTCCAATCCAATTATGTTCAATATATTCAGTAACGCATTTTATTTTATTTTGGAAACATTTAAAATTATTTCTGAGCTGTACTGTAATTTCGTAACCCTTTGCGGCGAATGATTGAATTTGACAGAGCCAGAGTCACCAGTTGAATGAAGTTGGCGCTTACAACGAAGAAGAGAAGAAGAATTATAATGTACCACATATTATCTTGAAGTTGACATCAAAGAGCTCCCAGTCAAATTAGTTTCAAAATATTAATCATCGTACCTGCATAATTAATTTGACCATTAGCTGCTTGGAATTCAGGGTGTGCAGAGGTGAATTATCCTAAATTTACATTTTTTCAAGAAAATTTCATTTTTTTCTCATAAAAAATGTCCATTTGCATACCGAGAGAAGACTGTTTTTGAAAATTTACCACTGGAATGACTGGGTCGGTTATCGGAGCCAGTCATTCCAGTTGTACATTTTCAAAAATTCTCTTTTCTTAGTATGCAAATGGACATTTTTCAAGACCACTGCAGACGCCATTTTCGACTGATATGAGTGTTGAAGGGTTAAAGGGTAGTCTCGATTCGGCAAAGGTGTTGGATGTTCAAACAGAATTCCTTCCTGTCCTGGGATATGTTCGACTGGCAAACTACTGCGAACTATAGTCGATAATCTATCAGTCGAGGACACGAGTTTTAAACGTGCACAATTAAAGCAGAATGCGTGAAAATAAAATTGTTTAAATTATATACATTTAAAGACTTAATTTGTTTACCACGATGTAATGTGGCGAAATAAATCTTAACATTCATTCCATACACATTATTTTAATTATCTTAGTTGCGAACTTGAATTAGGGATTCGTGTCTCTAGTTCAATTTCAGAATTTAAAAAAGTATATTAATTTATATGTAATGAAATCATCACATGTTAATAGTTATGTGGCTTCCTTACATATAGGCCCACAAATTAAGCCTCTAAAGGGATGCATTTTGACAATTTTATTTTCAAGCATTCTGCTGTGAATATGTACCTTTAACTGTATAATCTGACAATTGTAGGTTCGACTGGCAAATACATAAGTATAGTTAACTATACTTCTATAGTCTAACGTGTCCACCGTGTGTGTGCTTGAATATAAACGATAATGATTGTTAGATCAAAGACTCATAGTCTATCAACTGAACGCATTGACCCCGTCCTGCCGATGCGAATGGTTACAACGAATTGAGAATTCAAGGAACGAAGACCCATCAGAAAACAACTTGACCGCAAGAGATCGTTCCAGTTTTAGCTATGCCCCGCCCATATCTAGCTAAGCTCCACCCACACCTCGCTCGTGTTGGGATCGATCGATCTCTGAACTCCCTGTCTATTAATTAAAAAAAACCTATACCGGTAAGCTTTTGGATATTTTGAAACTAATTTGATTGGGTGTTGTTGTTGCCAATGGCACCACCAGCGTCCAAATTAGTTACCAAATATTAAATCGGAAATCATTTTGGTGTTTTGTCGTTTTTGGTTCAAAGCGGGAAATAGCGTAGATCGTCGCTACAGAGATAAGGCGTATACTCACGTATAACGTCAGCCAGTAGCAACCATTTTCATTTTATGTTTATTCAGGAGAGGATAATAGGTAGTGCAACACGTGTACCTGTGGTGCTCGGACAAAATCTCACCGGACAAAATCCCACCAGGCAAAATCCCACCGGGCATATTCCCACCAGACATAATCGCACCCGGACAAAATCCCACCGGATAATCCCACCAGCCAAAATCCCACCGGACATATTCCCACCTGGACAAAATCCCACCGGACATAATCCCACCCGGACATAATCACACCCGGAAAAGATCCCACCCGACATAATCCCACCTGGACAATATCCCACTGGACAAAATCCAACCAGGACAAAATCCCACCGGACATATTTCCACCCGGACAAAGTCGCACTGGACAAATTCACACCAGGATTTCATGATTTTGTCAGGGATTCGCAACTGTACATTCTCTCCAGGTTGCCAGTTACCCAACCACCGCCACCACGTAACTCGAAGACAATTGACGAATCCAGTTCTAGCTTTGTCCCGCCCATCTCTATCTAAGCTCCACCCAGGTCCGTATACAGATCTATATAGTGCACCTATGTGTGCCCGTTTTGGGATCGATCGATCCCTGAACTCCTGGCTATCAATTCCCATAAAACTATACAGGTTACCTGTTGAATATTTTGAAACTAATTTGAGTGGGTGCTGTTAATGCCCAGTCAAATTAGTTTCAAAATATTCAACATCATGTTTATTAAATAGTAAAACCATACAAGTAATGCAACAACGCCTACTCAGTCACCAAGTACGCATTCGTAGCGAACTTATCTACGTCATTGATGATGTTATTATGTATGACGTCATCATTCACGTCACGTAGTTGATTATGGTGTCATATGATGGATGGATAATCTTGAAAGGGCCATTGTGGGCGTGAATTCTTGGAGCCCTGTAGGATTTCAGCTTATGGGTATCATACGTGTAACCCTTTAAGCCTTAAATGTGTTCAAGAAAATTTCAATTTTCTTATAGAAAATGTCCAATTGCAGACGAAAAAAGCCTATTTTTGACAATTTTCCACTAGAATTCCTGGCTCGGTCACGAGCTAGTATTCCGGTGGTAACTTTTAAAAAATAAGCTTCGATTGGTCTGCAAATGGTAATTTCTCAAGACCAATGCTGAAGCCGATTTTGGTTGATATGAGTGTTAAAAGGTTAAGACTGACGTTTTCAAATCAAACACCTCTGACAGGTCAGGGCCATATTGAAATAATTCTGGTGACAAGCGAACAACTATTTCCGTACATATCGGCAACAGCTTAGAATGTATTGGAGCTTATTGCACAAGGGTTGTCTATATCTACACTTTATTTAGCATACACCTGTCGCCGTTTGTTCAACTTGTAGGACGGCTGCACCTGCTGTTGGCTTCTGTAGCCGACGGAATGTTGACTGGAAACTTTCACTATCGATCACAAAATATAGATCTGTATGGTAATCACGTGTATGAAAATTACCAGTTATTGAGGTGGATGGTAATGTGGGTCGTGGGCTGGTGGCCATGTGTCGGGACACAACTGTGTAATTGTTTTAATAAAAGCCATCATGGATGTCAATTTTGTTTAGAAATTTGTTGTTAACATAGTTTTTATCATCGCTTTATCACTTAAAATGACCAAAACATATTACACCATTATATGTCGGCGTAATTTGAGCACCGACCCACATAATCTAAAAAGGCCCGCACGGTACACCCAGCACTGTGTGCAGGGCTTATATCGTTCACGTGCAGAAGCCCGTACCTGGGCCTCGTGTACCACGGTCGCTGGGACGGTTTCTGTATAAACTACACCTTCCCCGTACAAGCCCTAAAGTTGATGCACGCGTGAGAATGGAAATCTTCAGAACATCACTTGATGAATCTGAAAAGGTAACTCCAACCGGAGGAGCATTTGGACAGCACATGAGACTGGCAACGTATCAAGCCACTGTGTGGAATCATGAGATGATTGTCAAACCAATGGGTCTTTCCCTTCTTAGCTATACCACGCCCATCACTAGCTAAGCTCCACCCACACTTCGCCGTGTTGGGATTGATCGATCCCCGAATGCCCCGACTATCAATTTCCTGAGAACTATACAGCTAAGGTATTGAATAGTGTGTAACTTATTTGACTGGGTGCTGTTGCTGCCTATGGTAGAACAGCGCCCAGTCAAATTAGTTAAACATATCCAACACCATATGTATTAAATAGTAAATACATACAATTCGTACACCAACGCATAGTCCGTCTTCAACGATACGTTCGCGACGTACTTATCTACGTCATTCATGACGTCATTGATTGTGATGTTATTCTATACGTCACGTAGTTGATTATGACGCCATATGATGGGTGCGTAAAGTGGAAAAGCCCATTCTACCATCACCAAATGATTATGGTTGGACGTTTGATGATGGGTGTTACAACACCCAACGCGAATACCAGAACTCGCCAACTGCAACTGTGGGCAGGGCACGTGCTAAAATGTTCGGCGTTCCTGCAAACGGCCTGGCATTGTTTGTGCAGAGATCTGTATATGTGGCGCAATGGAGGACTCGTGTGCGAATTGCGAATCAGATGAATACACACACGCGTAGAGAACGACTCGGGCAATGCTTCTGAAGAGTACCCAAGTCTAGGTGTTTGGTTACGAATTTGACATTTTGAGAACATATATGATGCATTTCATGAGATATACAACTGTTACTTTAACTCTTACCACACTGATGTACACATTTTAAATGTTCAAATTAAATAAAAAGATGAACTGATGTTCATTTTCTACAAATTTTGTGGAAGATGTTGCTGCCGTTAAACCGCAACATCGTCCACCAAAATTGTGGGAACATGTACAACAGTTTCCTTGCTATTGCCACAGTAAAAGATAGAATAATGACACCAGAGTGGTACGGGTTAATAGATAAGTAGCATATTTCATTTACAATTACTATGCTCTCTGGTATGAGGTACAACGTGGCCTGCTTAAAGTGATTTTATGTTTTGATTACTTGATGGCGGTCATATTTTATTTATGCAAAAGAACGAACATCCCAATGCCGAAAACTGTTATTTCCATGAATTCCCCATGCCAGAAAGCCATAAACTGGACGTTTAGATCAATCATAAATGTAAAAGTAGAGAAAAAAACGATCATAAACTTTTCCCCAACCATTGTGTTTTTCTGAATACAAATGCATTGGCATACATAAATTATTCGAAAAATCGAACCAATTCACATATGCCGCCGGACTAGCCGTTCCAGAACGCATGCTTAGGTAGCAACATAACTATTTGACAATTTCAATGTTAACTGAAACGCAATTCCATCCACATTGCCATCGCTCATATGACACCTTAACGGACACAAGCCATCACCTTTAGGTTCCTGTTGTCGGGAAGGTGTTGTAGAACATCGTAAATGGTGTCGCTATAAGAATAGCTAACACGCTTTTCATAGACATATGCCCTGGAGCCTAGTGCACCGTGAAGGTGTTCGTCGGTCGGTCGTAAAACCTGCCATCAGATCTACGGCCAACTAATAGACACATCTATCTTAAAAATGCATTTAGAATCTGAATTACCGACTAGGAAAAATAATCCTTAAAGTAATAAATCATGCTACTGAATATTTTGAAAGTTTATTGGCTGTAAGCTACTGCTGTCCATGAGAGCAACAGACCCCCATTTCATTTCAAATAATATTTTGAAACTAATTTGACTGGGTTGGTTTGAAACTATTCAACAGCTAATGTGTATGACTGTCTTACAATTGAGAGCGTGGGATTTCGGGATTCATATGGTTAATACAAGTGACTTACTATTAGATATGGTGTTCGTGGTCAAAATTATCGATAAGGTGGTGGCATAGAACAGTTTTAAGACCGACCAAGAAACGCCTTTATGGTGCACTAGGGCCCAGGGCCCAGGTCTCTATTTTATACGGAGATGCCACATTTCAGACATCTTACCTATGAAACCGGTCTCGTCACTAAAGTATGGAACCAAAGTGATCGAATCGTTAGACCAGGTCAGAGCGAAAATAGCTTGAGGTTTTTAATCTTGCTAAATGACCAAACTGTTACTGATGAAGAATTACAAAATGGAACTAGGAGACGCCGCCTGACGGCCAAGGTTTTTAACCAAACCTGTCATGCAATGGAGGGATGAGGTATGTCGCTGAAGTAAGACACGTGTTACCGTCGTCACAATATAAATGATGTAGCTCTATGACGAAATTCAGAAAATCCGTAACAAAAAAGATGAGCACGGATTGTAGGCCTATGTAGTTGATGAATTTACAATTTAGTAACTATTCTGTTAAATATTTTAAAACTAGTTTGACTGGGAGCTGTTGCTGCATGTGGCAGCAACAAGTTCCTGTCAAATTAATTTCAAAATATTCAACAGCTTACGTGCGGAATGACCTCAAAATCAGTTGACCCTGGTGGAATCCAGGGTTCAACGTGTACATTAGTGCATAGGCGTAGGAACTGGGCTGGGGTGGGTGGGTGCGGGGGGGGGCAAGAGGTGCTCTCCCCCGGATTTCCCATGGTGTATCACCGGAACAGCGCCTAGGTGTTTGCCCATCTCATAGTGTACTCCCCACACCCACATCCCTCCAGGTCAAAAGACGTTCATATAACCCTGTAGTGCACTCGTAGATGAAGTAACAAAGTAAATATACGCAGATGTGTCTTATTTGGCCTACAGTAGTTTATTTACAAGTGTGTATTCACAAAATCTGTATACCTTGTAGTTTTATCTGAAGAAATACGCACGTAATCTTCCGTCATAACCCTTTAACTCCTGCTATTTCAGTATCCCGACTTGAAGACAGATATACTGGGAAGCTGTTGAATATTCTAAAACTAATTAGACTGCAAGACGGAGCTGATATAGTCAGAACAGCTCCCAGGCAAATTAGTTTCAAAATATTAAACCGAATATTCCTAATTACGTCATAATGAATTTTACATTCCCGGTCTCTGCGTGTTAATGTTTTAACACAATATTCAAATTTAGTTGATGCGTTAAATGCGCTGTACCGTTCATCGCGCGTAGTCTACACGTATGGTATTCGATGGAGAATCCAGTTTAAACTATGCCCCGCCCATCCTTAGTTAAGCTCCACCCACGCTTCGCCTCTGCTCAGATAAATCGATACTTTCACTCCCTGAATCTCAATTTCCAGAAAACTATGCAGGTAACCGGTTGAATATTTTGAAACTAATTTGACTGGGCGCTGGTGCTGCCTATGGCAGCAGCAGCGCCCAGTCAAATTAGTTTTAAAATATTCAACAGCATGCTTATTAAATAGTAAAGACATACAATTCGCATAACAACACTTAAGTCCGTCATCAATTTTGCGTTCGTGAGGGTTATGACCTCAGCCCACACCCCGCGTAGTTGGTTATGACGCCATATGATTGATGAATAAACTGGAATTCGCCATTGGAAATCGTTTGAGATTTTCTAAATACGAAATTGATTTGTAAAAACCTATGTGTTTCGTTTAGGCATTTCTAACATGAAACCCATCGTGGTACAGGTACTCTTTTGAATATTTTTAATTAATTTTACTGGAAGCAATTACTGTCGATTTCAGGCAAATTTAGTTACAGAATATTTCAACACACGCCTAATATGACTTATATTGGAGGCTACAATTATTTTTAGCAAATTCAGTTTGTATAGGTTATGGCTATGGGTAGAAATAAACTATACTAGCTACTGCGCGGTGGATCGTATCAGGGAAAAATCAATGATACATATTCGATTTTTATCTGTCACAAAGATATTGCCACATAATAAAGGCATACATGCCTGCCTGCCTACCAACATGCCTGCCTGCCTGCCTGCATGCCTACCTACCAACCTACCTATCTAGGTTACTACCTACCTACGTATACCTACCTACCTATCTATATATCTATCTATCTATCTAGCTTACCTGTAACTTGAACGTCGAATGACCTGTTGAAAATGAACGCGGTACTCCTCTCGGAGAGGTATTTTAAAACGGTGTCGTTAAAATTAGGCCTATAGTATAGGAGCAGGAAGGCCGTTTTCTCTCGCCAGACAAGCGCAAACTACTCAGCAAATAAACACGGCTCGCTCTAGTAGGCGCGCGGGGTTGTATATATTTGCATATACCGGTTTACGTATTTGCTACAACGACGACTCCGCGATCCCGGGATGGCGTAAATGTGATTCATAAAAATGAATCTTTGTTAAACTTATGAACCGTGAATACATTTCCAGAATCACAATTTCAAGGTAACTATACGGGTAAACTGTTGACTATTTTGAAACTATTTTGACTGGGAGATGTTGCTGCCTATGGCAGCAGCATCTCCCATTAAAATAGTCAACATAATATATATTAAACTGGATATATGTTTTCGAATTCGGTCTTTTGTTTTACTGATTAAAGGTGTATTAAACAAATAACGTAATTTTTTATAAGCTTATTTTGACAACTAAAGGCAGTAACAGCTTAACGTGCGCGTGTGCGTGCTCGCGCGCGTGCGTGTGTGTGTGTGTGCGTGCGCGCGCGCACGTGTGTGTGTGCGTGCCTGCGTGCGCGCGTGTGTCCGTGTGCGTGGGTGTGTATGTACCTGTGCGTGTGCATGTGCGTGGGTGCGAGGGTGTGTGCCTGTGCGCGTGCATGGGTGCGTGCGAGCGTGCGTGTGTGCGTGCATGGGTGCGCGAGAGCGTGCGTGTGCGGATCTAGGTAGAGGTGGGTGTAGGTGTGCGCAGCTGGGTGGTGACTGGGTAGCTGTGTGTTTGAGTGTATATTACAAGGTAATGGGGAAAGGGTTTCTTTAGTAATAAGTTGTTCTATTATCTTTGTTACCGTGTTTGGGGAATCAGGTGGATAACTCAGCAAATAATCTCTCTTATTAGCCTACACACGCAGATGATCGTAAGATATGGCTGCGGGTTTTGTCTCTGGTGCTTTTGCACTAGATTCATAAGGTACATTCTGATTTCCAAAGAAAGAAAACAGTGATGGATTTCAAACTCGTATGGAATACCACTATGACCGTTAACGTTGTTGAAACAGGCGTTACACTCTGTCTGTCTGTCTGTCTGTCTGTCTGTCTGTCTGTCTGTCTGTCTGTCTGTCTGTCTGTCTGTCTGTCTGTCTGTCTGTCTGCCTCTGTCTGCCTCTGTCTGTTTGTCTTCCTCTGTCTGTTTGTCTGTCCGTCCGTCCGTCCGTCCGTCTGTCTGTCCCTCTCTCTCATTCTGATTTATGTAAAGATAAATATATATTGTGTATATAACTTTAATTATATGCCGCCGTCTAATAATTGTGCCCACTCCCATTGCACAGATGTTACAATAAAATATGTTAAAAAAAATACACTTACCGCGGTTTTGCAAATTACATTTCACAGTAATTTTAGTAGTTTTGATGGTTAAGAAAGATAAACAACTACCTGTATTTTTTTCTCAACGAGACGTGTCACAGCCGCGCGCGCACCTACGCCGGTCAATGGAGATAGGAATTGGAGTACCTTAATAAAATCAAACTACGCATAAATTAGAAACTCGCTATATTATTTATCGACCTTGTCTGGGACGACAAAATTGAATGCGCATTTCAGTAAAAATGAGAGGATATTGGAAGCCATTGAACCCAGAAGGCCAGACAGACGATAACATTATTTACAACGTACAATATAAAATGTGCTGATGATCATTTTGAAAGTAATTTGACTGGGAGCTGTATTGGACGTCATATTCAACAGTTTACCTGTAGACCCCTGTTGTTGTTGTTGTTGTTGTTGTTGTTCATCATCATCATCATCATCGCCATAGGCAGCAACAGCTCCCACTCAAATTAGTTTCAAAATATTCAACAACATATATGCATAGTTACAGGGTTCAAATTGTTAAAATCAATTCACATTTGTAGTTCATCCATCCATCATCTGACGTCATATGACGTTATAATTAACTACATGACGTGTATGGTGGCGTCATAATCATTACGTCATGAATAATTCGATATAGTCCGTCTGTAACGCGGAATAGTCCGACGCGTTGTGTAAATTGTGTTCCTTTACTATTTACTGACCATTCTGTCGAATATTTTGAAACTAATTTGCCTGGTCGCTGTTACTGCCATAGGCAGCAACAGCAACCAGTCAAATTAGTTTCAAAACATTCAACAGCTTAGATGTATAGTTTTCTGAAAATTGATAGTCAGGGAGTTCAGAGATCGATTGATCCCTACGCGGCCGCGGTGTGGGTGGAGTTTAGATTGCGATGAGCTGGGAATAGCTAACAGTGGGAAATGGATCAAACGCATGTAAATGAGTGGGCGGAGCCTAGCTAGAAATTGTTCCTCTATTGATTTATAGGCTGAACGTCTGAAAATCGACTGAGTGATCGATTAATCGATTTATCGCATGATCGGCTGGTTGATGGATCACAATACAACAGATATAGGACTATGTACCATTACCGACGTGCTGCCTGTACGGGATTCGTACTGGATGTTTAACTGTCCAGACAGGCTGGTGAGTTTCTGCAGACTACATTTTCCATGGTGGTTAAATCCAGATATGATGAATATTTTGAAAACAATTTGACTGATAGTTGTTGGTGGCTAAGCCTCCAACAACTTTGAGTCAAATTTTTTTCAAAATATTCAGCAGTTTTAGAGTTATTGACCATTTAGTGGCTTGCAGTAATTACCGAGTTAAGATAGGCTTATGCTGCCTACTAGATTATCTCAACCAATTTATTCTGGACCTTGATGTTAAAGTTGTATCACCCACGATCACCAACTTTGAACTCTGGATGGATTATCCATCTTAGATAATAAAAAACAAACAATCTGAAAACGTACACCCACCCACACAGCACGCACCCACGGACAAAACCACTACCAGCCGGCCCATGCACCCATCAACGCCCATCCACACACACCGACCCATAAGCGTTCCCATTGTTCGTTCCTCTATAACGCATCTGGCAGCTTTGGTAACAGTTTTCTACAATTAAAAAGTTATTCCACCATCCCACATAACAATATTTCATAAAAATAAAAATAGGGATTGCAAAGATAGTGTACGTTTATGCTTCGCCTATATAAAACATTACAGTAACGTACACGAGTGCGCCATATTTTGTTTTGCAACCAACATATGGGTCAACGTATTGTCAAAATTATAAAATATTTAAAGTTCTACAGTGGATTTCCACGCACATTGCGCAATTTCAGTTGTTTTTCTTTAATCTTCGATTATGTTTTATTTAATTAATTCAATTACATTACACGAATTGCCTCCCTTGAAAGCTAGGTTGCTAACAAGATTTATTTCCCCTGAGAGAGGCTCTTGTATATCTTGAGCAGTCTATCAATCGATCTTATTGCCAACTGATTATTTTGATAATAATTTTATTGAAATATATTACTGTTATGAACAGCAACGGATCTCACTCAATTTGTTGTCAAAATATATCACCCGCTTCTCGTATTGTTTCTTCTAAAAAGATGCACCCGGGCTGAACAGTATTGAACAAACAGTATCGAGCTAGCGACATGGGGTGTACATACCACCTGCGCAAACCTTTCGAGACATCAAATAAATAAACAGCTGCACCAATGAACCTTTCCAGTTTTGCTATGCCCATACCATCTCTAGCTAAGCTTCACCTACACCTCGCCCGAGTTCGGATCGATCGATCCCTGAACGCCCTGACTCTCTATTTCCAGAAAACCAGTAAGCTGCTGAATATTTTGAAACTAATTTTACTGGGTGCTGTTGCTGCCTATAATATATTCAACATGTTTATTAAATAGGAAAGACCTACAATTCGTACAGCAACACTTAGTCCGTCTCCAATAGACCTTTCCAGTTTTAGCTATGTCCCGCCCATCACTAGCTAAGCTCCACCTGCAACTTGCCCCCAGGGTATCAATTTCCAGAACTCTATACAGGTAAGCTGGTAATTATTTTGAAACCAATTTGACTGGGCGGTTTATTAAATGGTAAAGACATACAATTCGTACAACGTGTCGGACTATTACGTGCTAAATACGGACCATTTCGAATCACTTCATGACGTCATGATTCTGACGTCATCCTACACGTCACTTAGATGATTATGACGTCATATGATGGATGGATAAACTTGGAAAGGTCCATTAAGCGGTTTTTTTTACCCGTGTCATATATTCATCTTCTTCTTTTTCGTCTTCTTCTTCTTCTTCTTCTTCTTCTTCTTCTTCTTCTTCTATTTTGTGCTCTTGTTCTTAAGACATTTTTTAATAACGCCGGTTCTACAGGTAGAATCTCCTCCAAATTTGGTGGGAAGTATGCCCGTCGACTCCCAAGCAAACATGAATGTTGGCGTATAAATTACCAATTTAAAATATAAAACAATAACCATTACTTATTCAGATGTACCCGCTACGACGAACCAAGACAAAAACTGATATCCGACCTAAATAATAATCACATGTCGAACATCCCAGAGAATACATTATTAAATGGAGATCCAGATTTGAACAACACCCAAAATACCATCATCTTTAGAAATGTCCAAGATTATATTCGGAACACAAAACAGTTTAACACAAATTAGATATGCGTGGAGGCTGTTGTGAACACGAAACGACAATAACACCCAAAACAAATGAAAGCGGATGTTAAACCAGTCTACAATAGACACTCGCACTTGGGGCTCGCGGTGGTGGTCCTCTAGGTCTGGTAGTCGCAAGATCAACGAAGTGTGTGTGTGTGTGTGTGTGTGTGTGTGTGTGTGTGTGTGTGTGTGTGTGTGTGTGTGTGTGTGTGTGTGTGTGTGTGTGGGTGGGTGTGTGGGTGTGTGTCCGACGCTGGCCAATATCAAGGGCATTGGCTGACGCCGGATGTTATCTTGCGCCTATTTTGGGCCACAGTGTTACGCTGGGCCCCTGGAGGGCTGCCACCGGCTGGCACCAAGTGCTAAACAACAAAACTGAGCCTGTAAAGACGCAGACCCATGACTTGGTGACGCGGAATGGCGAGGTGGGGTGGTGGTTTATGAGCGTATATGCACTTGTGGGAACAGTTAAATTGACAGCTATATTAAATAAACCCATATTTCCGGCGCCATCACGCCGGACTCCCCAATTGAACGTATTAGCGCAGCGCTGCCGACGCGTGCGCGGTTGGGGGTGCGCCTGGGTGAGTTTCTATGCGGCTGCAGCACTGCGACGGTATAAGATACCCTTTAGGGCATTTTACGTCGGAGCACTGGGTATATATAAAACATTTTTCAATAACTCTAATCGATCGATCTTTTCCGAACTTGGGCGCGTCTGGGTGGTCCTAACGACGTATGCCAATTTTACGGTCAAAAGCTAAAACGGAACAGCTTTCAACAACTTTGTTTCCAGAATAGAGACTTTTGGTCTAGCGGTGGCCCGACTGTAAAATATATCAATGACGCGGCAATTGGACAAATTTGTCTTTGTTTGTTTTACAACACCTCCTAACTTAATATTCTACATAGACAATAAAGGTCCCAGTCAAATTAGTTTCAAAACATTCTACAGCTTACCTGTATAATTCTACCTTGAATATTAGATTCTTGGAATCCAACATGTACAGTATTACAATCTATCCCAGACTGCTCGCTGACCTAGAAATAGACGGGGTGTGGCGAAAATGGGTGCGGCGTGTCTAAAACTTGGCGTGGCATGGCTAGAAATATGGTCGTTTACACATTAGAGGCCTCGCGTCGCTATTGATTTCGATTCTAGGCAAATAACCTCTGAATATTATTACACAACTGTCCACTATAGGTCTGGCCTCCACAGATTTCCGAATTTCAGAGCTATCTATTAGATAAGCAGACACACATCTCTATAGCGGTTACTGTGGGGGCCGCCATCAAAAAGTTGTCCTTAAAGATGGGTGGCCGTTAAGTATCACACATTTGCTTTCTTAAATAGTAGTTTGCGCTATAAATGATGGAAATTCTTTAAAACGCGTGGTCTTACGACCACGCGTTTCAAAGAACCACCATCATTTTCTCCATCCACCAAACAGGTGCCCGTTTCACACAGGTGCGATCATGTGACTATGATTTACTATCGATGACTCACACTCACGCGCGCGCACACGTGGGTGAACCGTAGGCCTACTCGATTAAAACAATGGTTCCCAAGTGGGTGATTTAGTACTCGAACGCGCACTCAACTTGTCTGTACAATTGCGAGGCCGAGTAGATCACGTTGTGAATTTCAAGATAGAGAAATAAGTTTTCATGTTTAAAGTTTATATCTGTCGTTAACCTCTCGCGTCAGCAGAGCATTAAAGCGCTGAAAATCCATTTATTTCAATTAACCATTCAATTGCCAATACTTTTCCAGGAGAGTATTTTTGTAAATTCATAAGGAAAATTAAAAAAAAAAGGTTGGTTTCTGGTATCCTTCAAATGGCCGTTCGTCTAAAGTGTAATGATCAAGAAAATTCAGATTTCTGTTTAGGTAGTGCCCAATTGCACACCAAGAAGAGTATTTTTGAAAATATTACGACTGGAATGATTGGCTCGGTTACCGTGCCAGTGATTCCAGTGGTATATTTTCAAAAAATGTTCTTCTCTTAGTCTGTAAATCGACATTTCTCAAGGACACTCATGCAGATGTCGTTTTTGACCAACTTGACCATTAAAGGGTTAAGTTGACGCGAGAGTAGTTAATAGAGCTTCAAATTGACTACGTATCAC
Organism: Chaetoderma sp. LZ-2023a; assembly: GCA_034401795.1. Classification (NCBI taxonomy): domain Eukaryota; kingdom Metazoa; phylum Mollusca; class Caudofoveata; order Chaetodermatida; family Chaetodermatidae; genus Chaetoderma; species Chaetoderma sp. LZ-2023a. Next base: position 62,231,976 of record CM067365.1, read on the forward strand.
TTGTATATTGATCAACTAATCGTGCATTATCGCGGTCTTGTGACACCTGTCAGGGTTCATTATATACAACTGCATACATTTTATAATAGTGCTTCCCTAGTCCTGTCAATCTAAGCCCGTGCTCTCTCTAGAGCCTTAATCAGGAATAACGCCATACTATGGCGTTAGTCTTGATTAACTCTCTAGTGAGAACATGGCCTTAAGCAAAGTTTCTGATGCAGTAGACAAAATTGAAACCGAGACTATATCAGTAGATTTATATTGATGAAGTTTTGAGTGATGCTTATGAACGTGTATATCTAAATTTTTTGTAAAATCAAATGCCATTTCGGAACAACAATCATTTCCCCCAAATATTCATAATCACAACCACAATTAATAACTACAGAGTGATAGATAGGTATTCTACAGTCATTTTTGGTTTTCAGGCACAAATTTCCATCTCCTGGCAGACATATGCACTACTTGAAACACGTATTAAACAGTGTAGTTTGTTTTCAGTTTGTAATGACTATCTAATGTCTTCATCACTTGCTTCACTGTCGTCACTTTCAACAATGTCACACTTCAAAAAGTCTAGGGTCTAGAAAGGGACGACTGCGATATTTGGGATTCCAAAACTGCTGTTTAAGATCAGTGATACACAGTGTTTTATTTAATATATAGTCTCCTTCTTCTTTTCGATCGCTGGCATCACACTTGGAGAGCCGTTCTCAAGATGAAATCTATGGTTGTCTGCAGTTCTTCCACAGGACCATACAGCTTTTCAAGGAAAGAGGTTGACAAAGACCAGATCTCTTCTCTCAGCAGCTGATACGTACTGCAACACTGAAGTATGTGCTCTGTGGTCTGTTCTGCTTCTCCACAAGGACAAGCGGGCGATGCCGTAATGTGGAACCGCCTGTACATGTGTTGGTTTAGTCTGTTATGTCCAGTTCTGAGACGAAAAATGGTCACTTGCTCTGGCCTCGAGAGATGATGGTAGGCATCTTCTGATTGAACTGTTCTATAGGGTGACTTGATGATAATCTTCATCTCTGTATGGGTAACCGTGTTTTCTGTCTGATTCTCTTCCGCACCCACCTTTGCTATCTTGTCTAGTTCCTCATTTCCGTGTTCTCCACAGTGTGAGTGGATCCACAGCAATGCTATCTGAAAGCATTTAATGATGTGTAGTGCTTCTTCAAGTTGTGGCAGCTTACCTTTGGGGATAGCCTCAAGGACGGAGCGGGCATCAGATAAAAAGACAATCTGTGCAATAGCGTCTGCTGTTCAGCTGATGGTATTAGCTGCATGAACCAGTGCTTCGACTTCAGCTCTGTAGTTTGTGCAGTGTTTGCCTGTCGGTATTGCAGCTGACTCATGTTGTTCTTTCGGATACTGAATGTGCAGTCCGGCACCTCCGCTCCTAATTGCATCTTTGGCTGATCAATCTGTGTAGATCCTTATCCATGTCTCCTGAGGGTACATTTCTTCCAGCATGGCTAGGGTCAGGGCCTTCTTGCTCACATCACTATGTTCATCTTTGGTTGTGAGATGAGGTACTGTGGTGAGAATAGCTATGCTCTCTAGTTTGTGGAGGGTCAAGGGTGTTGTTTGGGTTTTCTATTTGTGCTGGCAACATTTCTTGGTGTTTCCTTTGAAGTGCTTTTGTCTCTTTCACAAAACTTGATCTTTTAAGTGTTCCTGATGACAGCTGTACTTGCCTGATCTTCATTGGGTGATTGTTGAACGGTTTGAACTTTGCAGCTTGTATCAGAGCTTTGCATTCTCTTCCTTTGCTAAGTGGGGGGATGCCTGCTGTCTGCTCCATTTTTTCTATTGGTGTTGATCTCATTCCACCAGTGATGATGCGCAGTGCCTGGTTTTGTACTCTGTCGAGGTTCTGTTGATGGGATTTAGCTGTTGTCATCCATGAGCTGGATCCATACTCATGGTGTGGTCGTACGGCACCTAGGTAGATGGTCTTGAGTATCCTTTCATTGGCACCTCACTTTGTTCCTGCCAGCTTCCTCATGACGTTTAGCTTTCTTCAGGCCTTTGCCTCTGCGTTCTGGACGTGCTCATTCCATGTTAATCGTCTGTCATAGGTGACTCCCAGGTATGTCTGCTGGTCCTCGTACTCGAGTGGAGTATCGCCCAGTGTCAGATTGCCAAGCTTGATTTTGGTGGACAGTGAGAATAGCATGGCTAATGATTTTTCTTTGTTGATGGTCATACACCAGCGAATGGCCCTAGCTGTAATTCTGTCCAAGGCGAGATGCATTCTGTACGTGGCCGTCGTTGTGTACTTCTCTGCGCACCAGAGTACGAGGTCATCTGCATAGAGGGCTGTTTGGATCCCATTGGGCAGCTCTGCTACAATGTCATTAATGAAGGGTATGAACAGAGTTGGCGATAATACCCCGCTGTGTGGCACCCCTTGTCTCAGCAATACATACCTCAACTAGAAATGAGCCAGGCCATACAGAATATGAATTTATTGAGACTGTAAGAGATTACTTCTTGTACCAACATATTACAGAACCAACAGGAGGGAAGGGGGGGGGGTATGGGGAGGGCAGATAGATAATTATGCATTGATCTACTATTTAAAATTGAAGAGGGGATGGTAGATCAAATTGGCATTGGCGCACCCCTTGGAAAAAGCGAGCATGCACTAATAACCTTTAAGTTTAATGCTGAAGTGACAGGCTTGCTAAAACCAAAAGCAAGATATTTGTATGAGAAAGCTGATTATGAGAAAATGAAACAAATGCTTGATATGGATTGAGATGAGTTGTTGAAGGATAAGGAAGTAGACCATCAGTGGCAAATTATTACATCAGAATTAAATTCGGCTGTTCAGGAATGTGTACCACAAATATGTATTAAGACAGATTGTACAAACTTCAACAAACACAAACTCCCATTCAGTCAGAAAATGTTGTCCAAGATTCACCGCAAGTGTAGACTATGGGCAGAATATAAGCTAACAAGAAATGATACTGTGAGGGTTAAATACAATAAAGTACGAAATCAAGTCCGTCAGGAAACTAGAAAACTTGTTAAGTTACATGAGCCAAAAAATTACAGAAAAAATTAAAATAAACCCAAATAAATTCTGGACATATGTTCAAACTAAGACTAAAACTAGACTGTCTACACCAGACTTATATACTGATAACAATAAGAAACACCTTATTGCTTCTAACCATGAAAGCAGGCCAATATTACACATATATTTAAAAATGGAGACAGAAAAATCACAAGCACCTATATGCCAATGGGTCTGATAAGTGTCGTATGCAAAGTACTTGAAGATTTAATTAGAGACAGTAGCATCCAGCATATGAACACGAATGGCTTATTTAGTAAATGCCAATTTGGTTTCATTCCAAGTAGGTCCACCAGGCTACAGTTATTGACGGTAGTGGATAAATGGTTACAAATATTGGATAGTGATGGTGGTGTGGTGGACGTTGCATATTTGGACTTTTAAAGCCATTTGACACGGTTCCCCACCGTAGACTTGTACATAAACTGGATCTATATGACATCAACCCACAGCTTAAATGAATAGAAAGCTTCTTGTCACAGCGTAGCCAGAGAGTAATCATTAGTGATGAACCCTCAGAATGGAAATCGGTATTTAGCGGGATACCACAGGGATCAGTTAAGCTGATAAGTGTAAATCTATGCGAATTGGCAAAACCAATTTATAAAATCATCTTGGTAAAGAAGGACCCCCTATTAATCCAACCGAGGATGAAAAGGATATAGGAGTTATTAGTGATGATAAACTATGTTTCGAGAAGCACATAATAGATAAAGTTAATGAAGCCAACTCCATTATGGGTGTAATAAGGTGCATATTTGTATCCCTTGACACAAATATATCTAGAACCCTGTATACATCATTAGGGCGGCCGCATCTGGAATTTGCTAACCAGGTTTGGAGCACCTCTTTCAAGAAACATATAGATCTATTAGAAAATGTTCAGTGAAGGGCGACAAAAACTGTCTCATGACTATCAAACCAAAATTATTACAAGGTCCTTAAAATACCAACTCTTGCATACATAGAGTGCGAGGAGAGATTATTGAAGCTTACAAAATTATAACCAAAAAATATGATCCCGAAGTGTGCAACCTCTTTGAAATTCGATCAGACTCAAGAACCAGGAGACACAGGCTAAAACTATAAAATCCACATCACGTTTAAACATACAAAATACTCTTTTAAACATAGAATCGTGGACTTATGGAACAGTCTTCCGAACCATGATATAGAAGCAGCAACCATGATATCATTTGAAACAAAATTAGATAAACTATGGGATAACCAACTCCTATACTATAACTATCTAGCTGGCATTATAATCTCATGTTTTATTACCGAATTGATAAAGGAAATTAGGAATCTATCATTAAAGGCTTTTTAGCCTTCTCACAGAAATAGAATATGATTGATTGATTGACTGATTGATTAGCATGGGTGAGTTCATTTCTGCAGTCCTCACTGCCAGTGCAGGAGCACATCTCTGTGCAACCCAGACCTTGGTGACTGCACATCCATGAAACATTACACATAGCCCTTCCTTTGCAAATACACAATACACTGTTAATTATCTCAGACGCTATAGGGCCATCAAACTGGTCTAACACACTACGTTCCACTTCCTTCTTCCTTCCATATTGCAGGGACGAACGGAGTTGATGATTGGCTAAATGGGATTGCATTCAAATGTGTGTTTGCAACACTGATCTCTTACACTTCTCCATGATCCTGGCTTTACAGGGTGGTACTACTTGTGTCTTTAGTTGCCATTCAAGCGGTCTCAAATTTGCATGGTGTTTCATTTCCTTACCACTCGGATTATA